>CM076582.1:596788569-596990851 GCA_034641835.2 Pinus albicaulis | reverse complement strand
TCAGCAAAAGATAAGGAATGGTACCCATACAAAGCATAAAACGGTGACATACCAATGGACATGTGATGTGTCGTGTTGTAGCAGTACTCCCCCAAATGCAACCATCTCAACCATGCTCGTTGCTGCCCACTAGCATAGTTACGCAAGTAGCCCTCTAGCCACTTGTTAACTATCTCCGTCTGTCCATCCATCTGTGGGTGATAACTGGTACTCGGTGTCAACTCCGTCCCCACCAGTCGGAAAAGCTCCTGCCAAAATCCACCCATGAAACGGTTGTCCCTGTCACTGATGATGGTCTTACGGAGACCATGCAGCCTGAAAACCTCTATGAAGAACAGCTTGGCCACTTGTGCTGTTGTGTAATGCGCGGATATGGCGAAAAAGTGCGCATACTTTGTCAGCCGATCAACGACGACAAAGATACAATCCTTGCCCTGTACCATGGGCAACCCTGTCATGAAATCCATCGATATACTCTCCCATTTCCCCTCCGGAATGGGAAGAGGCTGCAACAATCCTGCGGGATGGCTCATCTCCCCCTTGTTCCTCTGACAAACATCGCACTCCCTGATGTGCTGGAGTACGTCCTCCTTGAGGCCCTTCCATGAGAACCTCTCTCTAATGGCCTTGTAGATTTTGGTAAACCCCTGATGGCCTGCCAATGGAAAATCATGTGATGCCTGGAGTATCTTCTTCTTAAGCTGAGATCCCTCAGTCAAGAAGATCCTGTCCCTGTAGTAGATGATCTCATCAACCACCCTGTACCTGTCATCCGCCACCTGTCCATCCAGCACCTCACATGCAAATTTGTCCTTGGAGTACTCCACTAAAAGTCGAGCCCTCCAATCTGTATCCAAGCTCATAAGAGATAACGTGGCTGGTCTGCGTGAAAGGGCATCTGCTACCCGTTATTCTTACCCTTGATATACTCAATGTCAAAGTCATATGCATGGATCTTACTGATCCACTTCTGATGCCTCTCATGTAGCTGCTTCTACTCCAAAAAGAATCTGAGGCTGTTGTGATCAGTCACCATGAACCTGTTCCCTACCAGATACTGCCGGAATTTGGCCAAGGCATGCATGATGGCCAACATCTCCTTGTCGTATATAGGATACAAACTCTCGTGCGGAAGGAGCTTCCGGCTCTGAAAGGCTATAGGGTGTCCTCCCTGCATCAATACTGCACCAATCCCCTCTCCCGACGCATCACACTCCAAGACAAAAGGCTGCGTAAAATCTGGCAATGCAAGCACTGGGAAGCTACTCATCACCTCCTAGAGCCTATCAAAGGCTCACTGCGCTGTATCTGACCAAATGAATGCCCCCTTCTTCGTCAAATCTGTAAGGGGTGCAGCAAGCTGTGAGAAACCTCTGACGAACTTCCTGTAATAGGTACATATCCCAATGAACCCTCGAAGTTCCGTCACGTTCCTCAGCTCCGGCCAATCTCTGATGGCTCTAATCTTCTCCTCATGGACCCTCACTCCGTCCACTCCAATAATGTGACCCAAATACAACATCTCCGTCATCCCAAACTCACACTTGGAGAGCTTAGCATAGAACTGTTGCTCTTCCAAGATGCGTAGTACTACCTCTATATGCTGGAGATGCTCCTCCCAAGTCCTGCTATATATGAGTATGTCATCGAAGAAGACCAATACAAACTTCCTCAGATGACTGCGGAAGATATGGTTCATGCAAGACTGGAAGGTGGCTGGTGCATTGGTCAGCCCAAAAGGCATAACCAAAAACTCAAAGTGCCCATAGTGACACCTGAAGGCGGTCTTGGGAATGTCCTGTTCCCTCACGCGAATCTGATGGTACCCCGATCTCAAATCAATCTTCGAGAAGAACTTAGCTCCTCTTAGCTCATCCATCAACTCATCGATCCTGGGTATAGGGTACCTGTTCTTCAGAGTCTTCTTGTTAAGGGCCCTGTAGTCAATGCACATCCTCAAGGTGTCGTCCTTCTTTTTCACCAACACCACGGTAGAAGCAAACGGACTCGTGCTCGGTCTGATGTGCCCGAGAGCCAACAACTCCTGAATGGCCCGTTCAATCTCATCTCGATAGGCTTTGGGATGCCTATAGGGGGTAGTGATCACCGCCTGAATACCCTGCTCAAGCTCAATGGTGTGCTCGAACCCTCGGTCCGGTGGCCGACCTGGTGGTATATCCCCAAACACTGCACCATACCTATCTAGGATGGCCTGTATGTCAGGATGAACTACCCGACCTGTGGTCTCTGCCTCTGATGCCCGCAACTCAACCACCCACTCTATGTCTCCCTTCCGGAAATCTGCCTCCATCCGATGTGCCGAAATTGTCTGAGGTGGGTAAGTGTGCATCCCGCGGATCTTCTCATGCTTCCTGGTCTTCTTGTCGTCCCACTCCATCTCTAAGGCCTCCCAATCCGTGGTGACCTTCCCCAGAGTAATCAACCACTGAACACCCAATACCACATTGGTATCTGTTATGTTGACCACAAAAAAGTGATCGGTCACGGTGTAGGTACCCATCGTCACTACCAACTCTGGAACATTCCGAGCACACTACATCGTCTGGGCTCCTGGGACTAGAACTGAAAATCCGTCAAAGCTCTCGGTCGGTATACCTCTCCGCTTGACCATCTGTGCATCAATGAAGTTGTGGGTTGCCCCACTGTCAACCAAAACTGACACTCGCTGGCCACGTACTGTCCCTCGTACGCGCAGCGTCAAATACTTGGGAACTCCTCGCAAGGCTGCAAGGGTCCCTCCTGTAGGTGCAAAAGCTGCACCTCCTGTCCTTGGAGGTGGAGGTGGCAACTGATCCTGGGTCGTCTGACTATCTCTTGCCCCCTCATCCTCCTCCTCATCCTCTTCCCCGCTATCATCGGAGAAGACCTCAATGAAGTGTGCTTTGCTAGCAGCACACCAATGCCCTGGTGCCCACGGCTCCTGACAAGTGAAGCACAGTCGCTTCTTCCTCAACTCCCTCCTGGCATCATCATCTATCCGTGCCCATCCCGGATTCCCCTTTGAAGGCGGAATCCTCACATCCTTCCCCTTGGGCTAGAAACCCTGTCTATGGGGGTAAGGTGTCCGAGTCCTGGGCAATGCATCCTGTAAGTCTTGGGTCCTGCTGATAGCATCCTGAAGTGTTGCTGGTCTAGTAGATCTGACTAGACCCCGAAGTGGCTCCGCTAACCCCTCCACAAACATATAGATCATCCGCGCTGCAGATAGATCTGGCACCATCACTAAAATCCTCAAGAAATCTGCAATATATGTCTCTGGGCTCCCAGTCTGCTTGAGCCTCGTCAGCTCAACAAAATGTTGTTCCGGATCCCTCCGGTCAAATCACTCCATCAACCTCCTGGTAAACTCGGCATATGTCGTCACTGTAGAATGTCCGAGTGTGACCATCCCATGGAACCACCAGTCCTAGGCCTCACCATCCAAATGTAATGTCGCCACCTTGATGGCCTCCGTCTCCGACATCTGGTTAAGCTGGAAATAGATGTCCAGCTTCTCCACCCAAGAGTTTGCCGAACTGTTTGATGAGCCATCAAACGTAGGCAAATGGAATCTGCTAGATGTGCAGTGGGTATCTCCATCATGATAATGTCGGTGCCCTCTATGATGGTCGCGGGGTCTACTGTCCCGCTGGAGCTGAACAAAATCTCGGAATGAGAGAGCATCCCTGAACTCCTGCCCATAGGCCTGATACTCTGCAAAATACTCGCCCATGTGTCCGGGCTCTGCCTCTTGCTGGGCTCCTGCCCTGTGTCTGCTCCCAAGAAAGTGGGCATGGTAGAGCGGGTAGGTGCACGTGAAGCCATCGGCTGAGGAGTATCACGCTAAGCAGCACCATGCTCCGGCAAATGATGAGATGTACCTGATCCCTCTCCTACCTGAAAAACCCGTGGGGTCTCACGCTGTCTAGCCTCTACAGCGGTGAATCTCTGAACCATCACCTCAATCTGTTTAGCTAAATCCTGCACTGATTTGAGGAGTGCCTCCCCAAACTGTTTGGCCTCTGTGTCATCTGCCATTGGCCCTCCCTGCTCTGAATCTAATACAGGCTCCTCCTGTTCTGCGTCTATGACAGGCTCTCTCTCCTGCTCTGTGTCCACCACCCGAACGCAGTCTCCCTCTCCGTAAGTGTTCTCCAACCTACGCTCACGGTCTCTGTACTTCCTGCCTCTGTAACAAATATATGGTCTCTTCCCCGGTGTCATAGACCACAGGCTGAGCCAGAACTATGCTCTGATACCACTGTAATATCCCGTTTCAGGGATATCTCTAAACCACGGCAAACTCCAACCAGAGATGGACTGGGAGGGCATTTACCAGATATTCCGCCTTTGAAAAGAGGACGAGATCCGGAGGCTACCTGGCCCTTTCTAGACTCTGTCTAAGAGTGAAAAATAAACGCACCAAGTGGTATAGAACTATAATGTTCAAGAATATATAAAAATAACAGTGCAGCAGACATATAATAGCATAGAAAGGAAATACGGCAAATACGACAACTCAACCAGAAACATAGAGAGGAAATGCTAAGCCATTTTATTAATCTGAGAAATATAATGAAGTACAATAGGTGATCAGAGTGATGGCACCTAATCTTGCTCAAGGCAAGTGAAGAAATACTCTCAGAATATACAGTAAATGGCTGCTCTCTGAACTGCGTCCCTGCTGCTGGAACACTGCCGTGTAGCTGCTACTGCTGGAATGAACTGAAGACTAGGGGTTGATCCCCTTGCCGGAATGAGCTGAAAATCTGCAAACCTCCTCTACTCACCAACCTGGACAAAACCCAGAAACCATATCAAAAATGGCCAACCCCCGAAAACCACCAAAAAATACCTCCTCAGGGAATTACGCTGACCTCCAAGGCTTTGCGCAGAGGCTAAATGAGAATAGCTGAAACACTGCCTCAAACTCCCCTGAAATCCTCCTACTGGCAAACGTTGATCCTCTGCTCAAAATCTCGGCTTAATCTCCTACAGAAATCCCGATCCGGAGCACCTCCAAAATGGACTGCGTCCTCTCTCCCAGTGACTGCGCAGTCTCTATGAAAGCCCAGCTCCGCAACAAACCCAAACAACAAAACCTCTCACAAAATACTGAAGAAATAACCTTGCCCAAGCAGTGACTCGAAGTCCCCCTGGGCTTAGGGCGAGATCTCCGACCGGAGACACTCAATGCACTAAACAGTGCTGCAGACAAGCTAAACAGCCAGCATGCTCAAGAAGACAAACGTCTAACTCAATATCATCAACTCCAGAATGAATCAAATGAGAAGGCTCCTCCATCTTTTATAACGTTGGTTTCCCTCCAAAACCCCAACGTAGCCTCTCTCTCCTCCACGTGCTCATCCTTATCTGCGCAGTAGCTTCTAGAGTGTACGTGGGACCCCCTTCTCTACGTGGTGTTTGGCCCCCTTGGCTCCCTCTTAAGTCACAACGTTGTGCTACTAGGAAGGTGTTTTATTCCATCTAAGTGAGTTAGACCCTCTCCACTCACTTTTAAATTATTTATAAACTATAGACGGCAAAACTGAACAAAATCGAATATTCCAATTAGCTGTCGCTAATTAGGAATATTACAAGTCAGTAGGTGATGGTAGTAGTTGCATGATGGACCTGGTTTTGGGTGCACACACCTTTTGATATCCCCTCAGAGTTCCTGAGAGCACTAGTGACAGCATGGATTGACAAGGGAGTAGGCAGAGTTCATGAGTTGTCATGGCATGTTGGGTGTACATGGGATTATAGGATGATTAGCCTACTCTGTGTTGATTTGTGGTAGCATCGAATGTAATCTAAGTCTCAAAATTTGTGGAGAGGCTTGGACACATGCATTATAGATAACCCAGAAATTGTTTTGGGAAATTCCACCCAGAAACAGTTTTATTTTATAAATTATTAAATTAATTATTTTTAATGAGGACCCTAAGTCTAACTTAGGAAATTAAAATAATTAATGGGTATTAATTTAAACTGTGGGTAAAACTTCTAGAAAAAATAGATCAAGTCTATATGTAATCGTAGTCGTTGATTGGAGATCTAATCTCAGTCGTTGAAGTCTCAACGAGAAGACTATAAAGGAAGGCTTAAGGGTCATTTGTAAAACACACAGAAAGGATCAAGTGATCGAATTTTTTGAAGTGAACATTGCTCAAGATGAAAACCAAATCTAAGTGATTCTTCATTGCAGTGAGGGGCAGAGACAATATCCGAAGGGAAATCTTTCATAGGAGGAGAACCATCGGCAAAGAAACGCAGAGAGAGATCCAGTCGCTGCTGCGTAGAGATAGAGAGGCTGACGCAGAGCCACACAAAGCTATGCAGGGCTACACAAAGGGCCAGAAGAAATCCAAGGGTTTGGTAAAAGGTCGATTTCAGAAGTCGAAAGTCGGGGTGTGAGACCAGGAGGCAGAGATAGGAATTATAATATAGCAGATCAATTCACCAGTTGAGTGACACAGTGCCAAGAAGGGTTGACGTTGAGAGTCGAGACTGCACAGAAGCAGCGCAAAGCCTGCCAGGGGCACGTCATTCAATGGTTGGATCAGTCGGGATTTCCAGTGATAGAGTGAGGTAACCTCACTAATCTTTCCGTCATCCATATTCTTTGTAACTAATTTGTCTGGTGAGACAATCAGAGATGCATTCAGATATTACTGTTGCTTAATAATAAAACCCTCAAATCTGCTGCACCTGTTTTCCTGCATTGGGTTTTTCCAGGGACATTTGTCCAAAAATAACAGTGTCCTATGTATGTTATTTCTCTTTCTCAGTTTATTGGTTTCACATATAATTTAACTGAAGGTTTCTTCAGCAACTACTTCAATGTTTTCAAAAATGATCTGCAAAATAACTTGTTAAATCTAATTTACAAGTAGGATAAGTAGTTCAGTTTGTTGCAGTGGGATTCCAAATCTAGGACTTGGAATTTTCACACTCTGGTGGGAGATGGTAGGAGGAGGTGGCATCGCCACGCCACTAGACATTTATTGCATGGAGACCATGCTCTCTCACTGGTATATTGGACACAGGAGCTAATGAGGATAAGAATAATAGTCACATTCACGTTAGCATGTGATGAGTTAGGTCGCTCAAGCTTATCTGGGGAGATGAGAAGATATAGCTCACATCATGGAGGGCTTACTAGCAGAGTGGTGGAAGAATTGGCGCATGCGAGATGGCATTGTTGATTTCTGGTAGCATCGGATGTGCTTTAAGCCTCAAAATTTGCAGGGAGACTAAGACACATACATCCTCCAAGACCCAGAAATCGTTTTGGGAAATTCCACCTGGAGACAGTTTTATTAAAATAAATTAATTATTTTTAATGGATGCCTAAGTCTAAACTTAGGAAGTTAAAATAATTAAAGGGTATTAATGAAACTAAGTCTGAATCCTCTAGAAAAAGATGGAGATCGAATCAAGATGATCTGAGAGATTGATTAGGAATTAATCTGGGTCGTTGAATGCTCAACAAGAAGATTATAAGAAGAGGCTCGATGGGCACTTAGAAGATACATCGAGTGAGGAATCATTAGATCGAATTCTCAAGAGAGCGGCGCAGCAATTGTCGAAGAGTGATCGAGGTGATTTCTTGCAGTGAGGGGCAGGGATAGTTGTCCAACGGAAGATTCTCCTGATCCGAAGAGTGCAAGGCAGAGGGGGCAGTAAAAGCCACAAAGAGACTATGCAGTGCCAAGCAAAGGTAGCACAGAGCTTCAGAGGGAGTCTGAAATTTTGTTGAGGAAACGGTCAAGGGTCAGTGCCAGAAGTCGGAGGGCATTTCCAGAGGCCAGTAGAGCCTCATTTCTAGTCAGCAGAAGATCCAACGGTAAGAGGTGAGGATGCATCGAGTTGTGACAAAGATTGCGTAGGGCAACACAGTCACAGCGCAGAGGCAGCTCATCTCGATTTGAGGCCAGTGTCGGATTCTTGTGCCAGAGTGAGATTTTCTCACGAGATTTATTTGTCAGTTTTTCCTCTGTATGACTTGTCAATTTTGACAATCATAGACTAAAACTACTACATAATAATACAAACCCTCAGTTGTTGCACCAATTTTCCCGCATTGGGTTTTTTCGGGGAAATTTTTCCAAAAATAACGGTGTCAATTGTGTGTTTATTTCTTTCCTGCGTTGTATTTTGTTTCCACAGTATTTTATATTTGTGAAGGTTGCAGTGTGATGTATTTGGTGTTTGTAGTAGGAAACTGCAAATAAATTGTTATGATAACATTAAAAATTAGGTGAATATTTTCCAGTTGCTGCAATAGGATTCCAGTTTTAGGATTTTTCACAGGCATATGATACAAGGTGATACGACAGTATGCAGTGGTACCCAAACGTGCACAAAGATATACCGCAAAGTCCATTGTTATGCAGAGGGATGCGACTAGATGCATACAAACTCAATTTTAGACAATAGCATCCAGTGTTTTCTAGAGGTATGTAGTGATGAGCAGTGGCCTAAAGAGGAGAATGGAGATGTGTGGTTGTTTGATGTAGCATGTTGGTTTGCATTGAGCGACTCACATTGCATCAAGTACACGTGGGGAGTGTCAGGTACAGTGACACAAGCAGGATACGAGACGGTACACGATGGTACAACAGTAGCACGGGGTATCCAGTGGTGTACAGGGATATGTTGCAGGGTACAGTGGCAGGACGGGGAGTACAGGGATACTTGGTGGGATGCAAGAGCATATGGTGATGCACAGCGAGGTCTTAGAGGGTTGCCTCCAAAGAGACTTACAGACGGAGACACCGGTCATACCTTTGGGTGTAGTTCACCCAAGAGATGGGGATGCAGATGAGTGATAGTCGATGGTATCCATGCGGACTCACACGCCTGTCCCTCTTCTACATCACTTACAGGCACAAACGATTTGGTTGTTCTCCTTTGACACTCTGGGCGCGAGCAGCAGGGGATAGGGAGCTCACCCGAGATATTGGGATGACAATCAATGCATTAGGGGAGAGACTTCTTAGTGGTGCTATTGGGTTGGTGCGTGAGTTGACAACCATAGTTTTAAAAATCGGCCGAGTCAACCGAGCCAAACCCCCATCCGGACCGGCTCGGAATCGGCCGAGTCAACCAAGCCAAACCCCCGGCCGGACCGACTCAGTGGAAAAACTGGTCCGGAGGCCGATTTGTGACCGAGCAGGCTGAGCCGTACATCGAGTTGACCGAGCCGACCGAACCAACCGAGCCGACCGAGTTGTACACCGAGCCGACCGAGCCGTACACCGAGCTGATCGAGTCGTACACCGAGCCGACTGAGCCGTACACCGAGCCGACTGAGCCATTGTCCTGAATTGCAGAGATTTGCAATCCACATTTTGAGTCAAACTTGCAGTGCTTTTGGGTGTGAGCGCAATTGGCCTATCTTTGAGAGGATTCACACAAAGAAGAGAAACCGTGTGGAGCCAATGCAGATCCACTAGTAGCAGGGCCAGTACCAACTCCAAGTCCTCCAGTTGTAGCTGCAAGCACTTCCTCTAGTCAGCCACGACGGAGGCGCATAACTCGTCTATCTCAGGCTCAACGTGCTACAGTTCTAGTTGAGAATGTTGATTCAGAGGAGGAGGAGCGAGCGGTTTCCCCCTCTGGTTTAGAGCTTGAGGCAAAGGATATTGTCTTGTCAGATGTCTAGCAATAGTGACTATTCATGTTTTGTTGTAGAGGCCATTTAGAGCCTCCTTGGTTATGTTTTTTGTTTTGATCTCTATATCATCATCATGTATTGGACAGTGCACTGGGTGCAATTTTGATATAATGGATATATTCATGCTTTGTGTTTGGAAACATGAATGAAAATCTTTAAAATTATGTTTTTTTATAAAAAAATTAATATTTAATGTATTTTTTACAAAGACCGAGTCATTGAAACCGAACCGTCCGAGTCGATACCAAGTCGAAGTCGGAGTCGGAGCCAACCCTCGGCCGTTTCGGAACCCGAGTCCGATTTTTAAAACATTGTTGACAACTACAGGTTGGGGGATGAGGTGATCATCTATAGGGGTGGTATATTGTTCATCACTGAGCCTACGCCTAGGGAGCTGGTCACGAGGGAGACGTGTGTCACTCTTTCCACAGGGCATGTCAAGACCATGCATGAGCAGAGGATACCGTGTATGGCAGAGGCAGCTTTCCAGTATGTCGCTGGGCTCTAAACATTGTATTGGCACATTATCGAGAGGGCAGATGGCAAAGTGGTGATGGTTGGCAGGAGCGGGACGGGTCCACATACACTGAGTCGATTGCAAGTATCAGATACCCATCTATTGGTTGCATTCACGGGGTAGTTATTTAGCATATGCGGCTTCCAGCAGTCATCGGTACAACGTAGTGGTAGGCATAGGGCAGTTTAGCATGCATCAGATTAGTTCATGATACATGGGGCCTATATGTCGGTTCATGCAGGGACTAGGTATGAGGCACGAATGGATTCCAGCAGTTGTTAGAGCTATGCCACAGGAAGTCTAGCTAGGGGATCCAGGGATTCAGTTGGTTGACAGGCCACTCCATCTCGTTACGAGCAAGACAATAGCAGAGGGTGATCTAGCTCACTTTGGGGTTGACACATGGGGGATCACTAAGGCCTCCATTGTTTGGCGAGGCAGGCTTCTTCAGTTGCAGCTCAGGATCGAGATTAGCGATGAGTGGGTAGATATTGACATCATAGAGACCCCTGGGCAGGATGAGCTTGGCCTTCGTCGATATTTCGCCTCCAGGTTTCAGGGGAGGAGGCTGAAGTGTGCACACGATGGGAAGTGTATTCCAGTCAGAGTGGCGCAACGACAGCATGGTGGCAGCACTTTTCTTAGACGAGCATGGGACCCGAGCAACGCAGTACTAGACAGCTCAACGACCTTTAGGGATAAGCTGGCTACTATAGAGGAAGATCACTCAGATCTTCCATCGAGCTTCAGTGACTCGTTGATGGCGTGGGGGGCTTCCTCAACATGGCAGGTTGGTCAGCAGGAAGATATCAAGAGGAGCTCATGCGAGAGAGACTTCTTCCCCACATGGGTGCTTCACATTGATCAGGATGCCTTGGGATCCTGGTATTAAGAGATTCCTTCACGATCAAACAATGAAGCGATCGGGGTTGAATCAGTGGCACACTTGGGACGCTAGTATTACTGGCAGTGATAGTGGTGATTAGCAGTCAGAAGGGGCACTTGTTCCAACATTGCTTGAGGACAAGAAATTTTTAGCAGGGAGGACTGTAATATCCCCAATTTTGTGAGCATGGGAATTTTTACCAATTTTGGTGATATTAAGTAAAGGGGAAAATATTATTTTGGAGAAAGGTGGCAAGTATTATTTTATTGGAGATTGCAGCAAATTATTATTTTATTAAAATGGAGGCAAAAGTTACTTAGTGGAAAATGGCCCCCACCAATAAAATAATAATTAAAAAAGGAGTCTAGAAGCACGGGGAGAAATTATAAAAAGAGGATGGACTCATTTGCTAATCATCTTTTGGCTATTACACTTCACATTACATCTTCTCTTGGAGTTGTTTAGCACAAGAAGGGAAGTGTTGTTTAGCACATGAGTTCCAAGCAGAATTCCACCCTCATTTCGGAGAACTCCGAGTGTCTCCCTAGTAAGGAAATTTGGGGAGTCCGATTCAGGATTTCCATAGAGCTTTATTGTCGGTGTTCACCCAGTTTTGTGCACTTTTTGGGTGCAGAGGTTGTGTGTGGACCACAAATTTCTTCAGCTAGAGTGAGTCGAGAGATCCAGTGATTTGGAGAGAGATTTCCTACCTCGAGATCAAAATTTTGGTAGTGTTTAGCAGGGCATAAGTCTTGGCCATTTGGTGGGCTGAATTTTCTCCATTCTCGCAGTGGGCAGAGCTCACTAGAGAAAGCTTACACGAGGGAAGAGGGAAACTAATTTCTGGAGGAGATTTGCTGGAGGAGAGGGTAGTTTCTAGAGGGAATTTTGTGTGGAATTTTAGTGGAAATTCAGCAGAGGGTTTGGGAGTTTTCGGAGCATTATTTCACAGCAGTGAGTGTAGCCATCCAGAGGGCCAATCACACTATTTGGTGGGCTCTCTTGTCACTTGGAATTAGCCCAAACCTTTTCTAGGTTTTTGTGGGTATTTAGAGAGGAGTTAGTGGGTTGCATTTTCAGCATGATCCAGGCAATATTCCGGTTCAGAAATCCACTTTCTTTCAGCAACGTGTTTTTACTAGTCAATTGACAATTTGCACCACTTTGTGGGTTTCCTGGAGAGTTGGTTTGGGGCCAAACCCTTTCTGGGTTTTGTTGGCCTTGTTGAGAAAGTGCGTCGGCTAATTTCTCAGAAATTTCTGAGCACTGCTAAGGGCAGATTTTCCATTTCGTATCTGGCAGTAGCAACAAAAAAATTTATTGGGTCAATGCAAAAATTTGGGAGGACCTTCTACTTTATTGCCTTGCTTGCTTGTAGCAAGCCTAGGTTCTACTATTACCATCTATTGTACCCATTCTGCTCATTTTAATAAAATGGCTCAGAGGTTTCGTTCATATTTCTGGTGTTTAATTCCTATGCTTGCATGTTTTTGAGATTGCAGTTTGTGGCTAGTTCATATCCTTTGTTATCTCCTATATTTTCTTATTAGTAATATTACATTATAGGCCCGTATCTCTGCAGGATGTTATTACCCGAAGTAGGGACATGCATGATGCAGTCCGTAAGACTAGAGCACCAACACCTCCCATACCTACCTTCCCTCAGACAAGTGGGACACCAAACCTCCATAGAGGGAGTTGGCAGGACAGGGGCAGCTTGATGCTGAGACCAGGAGAGATCTCTGGAGGAGGAAGCTCTGCTTCAGCTGCCAGGAGCCATGGGCCCCGAGACACAGATGTACTAAGGGCCAGGCCCATTCTATAGAGGTATTTTCAAATAGCGAGCTAGACGAGGAGACAAAGCATGAGGTTGTTAGAGGAGAGGATGTGCCTCAGGGCGCAGGAGGAGACACGAGCGTTGTAGTTCCCACAGGTGATGTCATTGCTTCACTCATAAGGGTTCTAAGATATTTGACATTGCAAATCTGAGGCAACTATTTAGGGGCAATGTGTGTCTGTGCCGATAAAAATTGGGGCCACCCACAATTTCATTGAGATGTGCAAATGCTAGAGCAGAGAGGGCTACCCAAACAGCCCTTTGAGGGCTTTTCAATATTGGTGTCGGGGAACCATACCATGCAGTGTACCAGATATGTCCCCAAGCTGACCTTGACTATGTGGAACTATTCAATCACCGATCACTTCTTTGTAGTGAACATGCAGACACCAACGTGGTAATGGGTGTCCAATCGTTGTACTCTCTTGGGCATGTCACTACGGATTACAGGGCATTGGAGATGGAGTTTATGGGGCCCGATGGGAATTTGGTTATGTTGAGAGGCATGCACTCTTATACACCATAGATAGTGTCGGCCAACTGGATGGAGGCAGATTTATAGCATGGGAATATAGCATGGACAATGGAGCTCAGGATTTCAGAGACAGGGACTCAGGCACGATAGCCACACCCAAATATTCTAGCAGTGTTGGAGAGGCACCGGGGGGTTTTTGGAGACATTCCACCAAGTCGTCCCCCAGAAAGAGGCTTTCAGCACACGATTGAGCTACAAGAGGGGGTCAACAATGTCATCACTACCCCCTACCGACATCTCAAGGCTTACCAGGATGAGATTGAGCAGGCCATACAGGAGTTGCTGGCTTTGGGCCATATTAGGCGGAGTTCCAATGCCTTTGCTTCTTAAGTGGTGTAGGTGAAGCAGGATGGGCCTCTGCACATGTGCATAGATTACAGGACCCTGAACAAGAAGACGGTGAATAAATGATACCCCATTTTGCGCATTGATGAGCTGATGAATGAGCTTAAAGGAGCTATGTACTTCTCTAAGATCGACTTGCATTCAGGGGACCATCATGTTCGGGTGAGAGAGCAAGACTTCCCGAAGATAGCGTTCAAATGGCACTATGGGCATTTCAAGTTTTTGGTTATGCCGTTTGGATTAACCAATGCCTTGTCTACCTTCCAGTCTTGCATGAACCATGCGTTCTGGAAGCAATTGCGCAGATATGTGTTGGTATTCTTTGACGACATCCTGATATACAATAAAACATGGGATGAGCATTTACAGCACTTGGAGGAGGTGTTGCACATCTTGTAGGAGAAGCAATTGTAAGCTAAGATGTCCAAGTGCGAGTTTGTCTTGATAGAGATGTTGTACTTGGGCCATGTGATTGGAGTGGATGGAGTGCATGTGCATCAGGGGAAGATCTCGGCCATTTTGGATTAGCCTACCCCCAGGAATGTGACAGAGTTGCGGGGATTCCTGGGTCTATGTACTTACTACAGACGATTTGTGGTGTTTTCACAGCTAGCAGCACCCCTCACGAATCTCATGAAGAGGAGTCCATTTGACTGGATAGATGTTGTGCAAGAGGATTTTGAGCACCTCAAGTTAATGATGAGGTCCTTCCCAGTCTTGGCACTATCGGATTTTTCACAACCCTTCGTATTGGAGTGCGATGTGCATGGGTTGAAGAAGGGCTACTACCGGAGATGTTAGCAGCTGGAGAAAGAGGGAGTTTCCAGAGGAGATTTTGCAAGGAGCTAGGAGGCATTTCAGTGGAATGCCATACATTTGCAGATATTTTTCTGTAGTGTGCATAGCCAGCCACGAAAGGCAATTCACACTTTTTGAGGGCTTCCTGGTCAGTGGAATGTGAAAATTTTAATTCTGAAATTCTACTGCAGTTATAGATTTATTTCTTCTACTTATTTCCAATAAACTTATTTACAAAACCCTTCCAGTAAATATCGAAATAAACAATATTGCAATTATCACACAAGTACATATAGAGAAAAGAACAGTAAAATGCAAGCACAAGAATCAATCACATTGACACAGTTATTTTTAGGCAATTGTCCCCAGAAAAAATCCAATGCGGGAAAACTGGTGCAACAGATGAGGGATTATATATTAATCTTCAGCAGCAAAATCTTTACAAGGAAAGACTGGCAGAATAATTGAGAAACTTCTTAAGAAAACACCTGAGATAAACTCTCTCAACCGTCTGGAGAATTCTCGACACCTGAGGGACTCATTGGCCCCTACTGCGTCACCCCTGCGTGCTTCTCTACGCAGAGCCTACGTGAGACTGCATGAGCCCTCTGCGTTGCTCCTTTGTGTTGCCTCTCTGCCTGTCTACGTCTTTCTTCTCTCGTGCCCTATCACTATTGATGCCCTCTACTTCCTCTGCCCTGCAACTCTTCCTCTGAAATCGAATTCTATTCCTTCATAATCGACTTCCCTCGGGTTACTGAGTGTGTGCCCAGCTTACTTTCCAAATGGCCCTCAAGTCTTCTTTTATAATCTTTCCATTGACAAATCAACGGCCCAAATTAGAAGTCTAATCGATGGCTAAGATTAAATCTTGACTCTATCTTCGTTCTCTACAAGATTTGTACTATGTTTTATTAATACCCATTAATTATTTAATTTTCCTAAGTTTAGACTTACGGTCTCCATTAAAATAATTATTTTAATAAAACATAAACTGAGTGGAATTCCCACAAACAATTTCTAGTTTCTTTAGAATACTGGTGTCGAAGCCTCCTCACAAATTTTGAGACTTAGATCACTTTCCGATGCTACAAAAATCAACACTCCCTCTTGCCTGCTGCATATTGCTCTAGCAATTTGCCTGCTGCATATTGCTTTGACTTTGAAGCACCATCTACGTTGTTGATGCTCAGCTGTTGCCCCTCATCTGCTGCGATGCTGCCTTCTACCTTGCTGCCCATGACACTTCCACTGAAACTGCCTCATCTGTACTGCAACTCCCTCTCAATTCTGAATTTGTCCACTTCTGCTACTGAAATGGATTCTTGATCATCCCCATCTTCTCTCTGAAGTAGACAAACTTTGTCTTTCCCAGAGCTTTAGTGAGGAAGTCAGCCACATGTTCTCCTGTCGGAGTGTACTAGAATTGTACAACTCCCTGCTGGACACAGTCTCTGATAAAATGACACCCGATGTCAATGTGCTTCGACCGATCATGAAACATAGGATTCTCAGAGAGCTTGATGCAACTTTGATTATCACATAGAATGTTGGTCGCTTCAATCTTTTCCTTGAGTAGATTCACAAGCAGCTTCTTAAGCCATATAGTTTCGCACGAAGCAGTTCTTGTTTCCATAAATTCCACCTCAATTGAGCTTAGAGCTACAGACTTTTGTTTTCTGCTGCACCAGGACGTCATTCTTGATCCAACGCTAAAACAGTACCCACTGGTACTTTTCCAATCTACTGAACTTCCAGCCCAATTTGCGTCCGTGAACCCACTCAATCTGATGTCATTGCCTCGAATGTATCTCAATCCATGCTCGACTATTCCTCGAAGGTATCTGAGAACATGCTTGGCTGCTGCCCAATGTGCCCTCCTTGGTTCCACCATGAACTGACTAAGGTTGTTGACAGTGTAACAGATGCCTGACCTAGTGTTGACCAGATACATCAGGGACTCGATGAGTTGTCTATACAAGGTAGGATCAGCCTCATCATCTTCGAATGTATCAATCTTATTCCAATTGGTGATCATTGGAGTAGCCATTGGTATATAGTCCTGCATCTTGAATCTTTTCAATATTTCTGTAGCATATCTTCCTTGACCAAGGAAGATTTCACCCTTCTACTACCAAACTTCCAACCCCATAAAATAATGCATCAAGCCCAGATCCTTCATGTTGAATTCTACAGCAAGGTTCTCCTTGCAATCCTTGATGAACCTAGATGAACCTGTTAGGAATAGGTCATCTACGTACAACACTAGTATCAGAGGCTCATTCCCTACTTTCAGATAGTAGAGATTGGGATCTACGTCGCTCTTGACGAATCCCATCTTCTGCAAATAACCATCAATTCGACCATACCAAGCTCTAGGGGCTTGCTTAAGTCCATATTAGGCTTTCTTAAGCCTACACACATGAGTCTTCTGCTCATGCGTCTCAAAGCCCTCTGGTTGTTCGATATATACTTCTTCTTCTATCACCCCACTCAAGAACGCAGTCTTGACATCCATCTGGTGAATATCCCCCCCCCCCCATTTGCGCAGCAATGGATATCACGGATCTAATAGAAGTATATCTTGATATTGGGGCGAAGGTTTCTGCATAGTCTATCCCCTCCTTCTGAGCATACCCCTTAGCCACGGACGCGGCTTTATATTTTTCTACGCTGCCATCTGCAGCATATTTGATCTTGTAGATCCATCTCGAACTCACAATTGATCTGTCCTGAGGCCTAGGAACCACTTCCTAGACATCATTCGTCATGATGGAGTTGTACTCTTCCACCATTGCATCTGCCCATACCTGATGCTAAGTTGCCTACTAAAAACTAGAGGGTTCCCCAACCTGAGCTACCAAGGCTTAGTAGCCATCCAGTTACCTGTGTTGCCTCTTCTCATTTCTAGGAGTGCCGACAAACTCCTTTGTGTCCCTCAGAATCTATCATAATTCCCTGCTGGTAGTGGGTGGGTCTTCCTGCTGCTCCTCCTGCGAACCCTCTAGATCCTTGTGCCTTGGAGAAGCACTCGTGCTAGTTTCTGTTGGTCATAGTGGCTGGACCAGTGGATCATCTTTAGTCTGCGTTTCGGAAGGTATCTCCCGGGATTTTCTGAAAACTCTTTCCTCCATGAACTTTACATCTCGCCGCACTACAATCTTCCTACTGTCAAGAATGTAGATTCTGTAAGCCTTACCATTCTCGTTATATCCCACCAGATATCCCTTTTCCACAGTCTTATCCAAGTTCTTCCTCTTCTCTTCGGGTACATGCCAGTTTGCCACACTACCAAAGATCCTAAAGTGGCTTAATTCTGGCTTCCTGCCAGTGAAGACACTTTCTGGAGTGATTTTACCCAATGCGCTGTGAGGAATCCTGTTTTGAACATACACAGTTGTATTACAAGCTTCTGCCTACAGAAATTTGGGCATGTGTTGATCATACCGCATTGCCCTTGCAACCTCCACAATAGTTCTATTCTTCCTTTCTCCAATTCCATTCTGCTCCAGATTATATGCAGCGGCCCACTCTCTTCTGATACCTTCCCTTGCGCATAAATGTAAGAAGTCTTTATCAATGTATTCTCCACCATTATCTGATCGCAGTATCTTGATCCGCTTTCCTGTAAGATTCTCAACTAGAGCTTTAAACTCCTTGAATCGATCAAAGACTTTATCCTTGGTTTTCAAAAAGTAGATCCAGGTTTTCTTGTAATGGTCATCAATGAAGGTGACGAAATCTTCGCCACCACTAAGAGCTCTAGTGGACATTGGTTCGCAGATGTCCGAGTGTATTAATTCCAACACACTATTAGTCCTGTTGTTGCTCCTGGGGTAGGTTTCCTTAGCGTACTTTCCTAGTACGCACCCTTTGCAAACATCATCTTGCTTGGTGCTCAAATCTGGAACTCCTGTGACGATCTTCTTGAGAATTCGCAAAGCCCCATGGTGTAAGTGCCCCATTCTCCTGTGCCATAATCCATTCAAATCCTTCTCATCATTGTTGCCTGTCAGTGCCATTGGAGATTCGAGCTGCAACTTATAGAGTTTATTGCTCCTGACTCTGATTTGTGCCTTCCTCTTCCAACTCGGCAGTTTGACATATGCTCTTTTGCCAATGAAGTGAAAGTCATAAACCTTGTTTTGTGTTGATTTTTGTAGCATCAAAAAGTGTTCCAAGTCTCAAAATTTGTAAGGAGACTTGAACATCAGTATTCCAAAGAACCCAGAAACCGTTTGTGGAAATTCCACTCGATTTGTGTTTTATTAAAATAATTATTTATTTTAATGTAGACCCTAAGTCTAAACTTAGGGAAATTAAATAGTTAATGGGTATTAATAAAAAAAAGTGTGAATTTTCTAGAAAACAAAGATCAAGTCAAGTTTTAATCTTGGCCATTGATTAGACTTCTAATCTGGGTCGTTGATTTGTCAATAAGAAGATTATAAAGAAGGCTTGAGGGTCATTTGGAAAGAAAGTCGGGCATACACTCAGTAACTCGAAGGAAGTCGATTCTGAAGGAATAGAATTCGATTTCAGAGGGAGAGTTGCAGACGTAGAAGAAGGAGAGGGAGTCAGCAATGACAAAGAAAGAAGAGAGAGGGACGCAGAGGGCCATACAAGGAAACGCAGAGCAGCAGCGCAGAGTGACGTTGTCTAGCGCAGGGACTACGCAGAGAAGCACGCAGAGTGACGTAAGAGATAGTGGGTCTTCCGGGTGTCAGTAGTTCTCCAGAAGGAACCAGAGAATCTATATCAGGTGTTTTCTAAAGAAATCTGCCATTCTATTTCTTGTAAAGAAATCATTGCTGAAGAATAATAATATAAACCCTCATTTGCTGCACTGGTTTTCCCGCATTGGCTTTTTCCGGGGAAAATTGTCCAAAAATAAGTGTGTACATGTGATTGTTTCTTATGCTTATATTTCTTACTATTCCTTTCTTTGCATATACATAAGTGAATGTTGCAATAGTATTTATTTCCAAATCTATTGGAAGAATTTTGTAAATAAATTATTGAAATAATAAGTAGTAGAAATAAATCTATCACTGCAGAAAGATTTTCTGGATTGAAATTTTCACATGGTATCAGAATCAAAGATGAGTAACAGGAGCAGAGAACCGGCGATCGAATGTAAAACAGAGGTTGTTGCAACAACTAGGAAGGGTTCACACAGTTCTCTAGAGAAGAAGGGAAGCATGGGAGAACAGATGGATCACGATGTTTCTTTTCTGACATCCAGATTGGAAGAGGAATTTGCTTGTGTGTCAAGCTCTGCCTCTCCTAAGATTTGGTACATTGACAGTGGGGCTTCTGCTCACGTGATGGGAGTGCAAGAATGTTTCTCAAACTACCAAGAAGAGCAGATGAACTTTAAAATCACCATGGGCAATAAGGCAAAATGTACCCCTACTGGAAGAGGTACCATAGTATTTCAAACGGAAGTTGGTAATAAGCTTCGAGCCACTAAGGTATTGCATGTGCATGGTTTGTAGATGAACTTACTCTAGGTGTCGCAACTTCAAAACAAAGGTATGACGTTTACTTCATTGGCAAAAGAGTATACGTCAAACACCCTAGTTCGAAGAAGAAAGCACAAATCGAAGTCAGGAGCATTAAACACTACAAGTTACAGCTCCAATGGCACTAATAGGCAGCATTGATGAGAAGGACTTGAATGAGCTATGGAACAGGAGAATGGGGCACTTGCATTATGGGGCGTTAAGGATTATCAAGAAGGTTGTCACAGGAGTTCCAGAACTGAGCACCGAGCGAGACGATGTCTACAGAGGGTGCGTATTAGGAAAGTATGCCAAGGCATCATACCATAGAAGCAGCAATAGGGCTAAGAGTGTGTTGAGCCTAATACACTCAGACATCTGCGAGCCAATGTCCACTAGAGCTCTTAGTGATGCCGAATATTTCGTCACCTTCATTGATGACCATTCCAGGAAGACCTGGATCTACATTCTGAAGACCAAGGACGAAGTCTTTGGCCGATTCAAGGAGTTTAAAGCTCTGGTAGAGAATGTGACGGGAAAGCAGATCAAGATATTGCGTTCAGACAATGGTGGAGAATACACGAATAAAAACTTCACAGAGTTCTGCGCAAGGGAAGGTATCACAAGAGAGTGGACTACTCCATATCATCCGAAGCAGAATGTTATTGCAGAGCGGAAGTATAGAACTATTGTCGAAGCTACAAGGGCAACGTTGTACGATCAAGACATGCCCAAATTTTTGTGGGTTGAAGCTTGTAATACAGTTGTTTACGTACAGAACAGGATTCCTCATAATGCATTGGGTAAGATCACTCCAGAAAGTGTCTTCACCGGCAGCAAGCCTGAAGTGAGCACTTTAGGATCTTTGGCAGTGCGGCATATTGTCATGTGCCTGAAGAGAAGAGGAAGAAGCTAGATAAAACTGTGGAAAAGGGATATCTGGTGGGATATAGTGAGAACGCAAAGGCTTACCGAATATACATTCCTGAGAGGAGGAAGATTGTGGTACGGCAAGATGTGAAATTCATGGAGGAGAGGGCCTTCTGAAAATCCCGAGAGATGCCTTCTGCTACGCAGTCTGAGGAGGATCCACTGGTCCAGCCACAACGACCGGCGGAGGGTAATACGAGTGCCTCTCCAAGGCATGGGGATCCAAGGGATACATCTCCAGAGGACTTGCAGGAAGGAGAGCAGGTGGATCCACCCACTATCAATGGTAAGACGAGCAGGGAATTGCGACAGATTTTGAGGGATGCAGAAGAGTTTGTCGGAGCCTCCCGAAATGAGAAGAGGCAGAACAGACAACCTGAAAGGTACCAAGCTTTGGTAGCACAGGTTGGAGAGCCATCTAGTTTTCGAGAGGCAGCTCAGCACCAGGTTTGGGTCGATGCGATGGTGGAGGAGTACAGCTCCATCATGACAAATGATGTCTGGGAAGTGGTTCCCAAGCCTCAGCACAGATCAGTTGTAGGTGCAAAATGGATCTACAAGATCAAATATGTTGCAGATGGCAGCGTCGAGAAATTTAAGGCCAGGTTTGTGGCTAAGGGGTACGCTCAGAAGGAAGGGATAGATTATGAAGAGACCTTCGCCCCGGTAGCCCGATATACTTCTATTAGATCCGTGATATCCCTTGCTACGCAAATGGGATGGGAGATTCACCAGATGGACGTCAAGACTGCGTTCTTGAATGGGGTGATAGAGGAAGAAGTATATATTGAACAACCAAAGGACTTTGAGACGCATGAACAGAAAACTCATGTGTGCGGGCTCAAGAGGGTCTTGTATGGACTGAAGCAAGCCCCTAGAGCTTGGTATGGTCGAATTGATAGCTACTTGCAAAAAATGGGATT
The DNA here is from genome assembly GCA_034641835.2 of Pinus albicaulis. NCBI lineage: Eukaryota > Viridiplantae > Streptophyta > Pinopsida > Pinales > Pinaceae > Pinus > Pinus albicaulis. The sequence goes on along the minus strand of CM076582.1, from coordinate 596,968,894 downwards.
TGTCAAGAGTGACGCAAATCCCAATCTCTACTATCTGAGAGTAGGGGATGAGCCTCTTATACTGGTGCTATATGTAGATGATTTATTTCTAACCGGATCATCTAAGCTCATCAAGGACTACAAGGAGAATTTAGCTGAGAAATTCAATATGAAAGATCTAGGGATGATGCATTATTTTCTAGGGTTGGAATTTTGGCAGCAGAAGAGCGAGATCTTCCTTGGACAAGGACGATATACTACAGAAGTTCTGAAAAGGTTTCAGATGGAAGACTGTAGACGCATGGCTACTCCAATGATTATCAACTAGAACAAAATTGACACGTCCGAAGATGATGAGACTGATCCTACTTTATATATGCAGCTCATAGGTTCTCTAATGTATCTGGTAAACACTAGACCATACATCTGTTATGTTGTCAATACCCTCAATCAGTTCATGGTGGAACCTAGGAGGGCTCATTGGGCAGCAGCCAAAAATGTTCTCATATATTTACAAGGAACAGTCGACCTTGGACTGAAATACACCAGAGGAAATTACATCAGGTTGAGTGGGTTCACTAACGTAGATTGGGTTGGGATCCCAGTAGATCGGAAAAGTACCAATGGGTATTGTTTCAATGTTGGAACGAGGATGACCTCCTAGTGTAGCAGGAAACAGAAATTTGTGGCTCTAAGCTTCGCAAAAGCTAAATATATGGCTGCTAGCACGGCTTCGTGTGAGACCATATGGCTTCGGAAATTGCTCGTGAACTTACTCAAGGAGAAGATCGACGCAACCAACGTTCTTTGTGATAATCAGAGTTGCGTCAAGCTCTCTGAGAATCCTGTGTTTCATGATCGCTCAAAGCACATTGACATTAGGTGTCATTTCATCAGAGACTGTGTCCAAAAGGGAGTTGTACAATTGAAGTACACTCCTAGAGGAGAACAAGTGGCAAATATCCTCACGAAGGCTCTGGGAAAGAACAAGTTTGTCTATTTTAGAGAAAAGATGGGGATGATCAAGAATCCATTTCAGTAATAGGGATGGAGAGGTTCAGGATTCAGAGGGAGCTGCAGTACAGATGAGGCAGTGACAGTGATAGGGTCATGGGCAGAAGCGCAACAGATGAGCGAAAGAAGCCATGCATCAACAGCACAGAGGATGCTTCAAGACAGAGCAACATGCAGCAGGCATTTTTGCAAGAATACTTTCCTCGCTAAGAGGGAGTGTGGATTTTTGTAGCATCAGAAAGTGTTCCAAGTCTCAAAATTTTAAGGAGGCTTGGACATCAGTGTTCCAAAGAACCCAGAAACCATTTGTGGAAATTCCACTCAGTGTGAGTTTTAATAATTAATTATTTGAATATAGACCCTAAGTCTAAACTTGGAGAAATTAAATAATTAATGGGTATTAATAAAACAGAGTGTGAATCTTCTAGAGATTGAAGATCAAGTCAAGTTTTAATCTTGGCCATTGATGAGAATTCTAATCCGGGTCGTTGATTCGTTAATAAGAAGATTATAAAAGAAGGCTTAAGGGTCATTTGGAAAGTATGTCGGGCATACACACAGTAACACGAAGGAAGTCGATTATGAAGGAATAGAATTCGATTTCAGTGGTAGAGTTGCAGGGCAAAGTTGTACACGCAGAAGAAGGAGAGGGAGTCGCAATGACAGAGAAGGAAGAGAGAGGGACGCAGAGGACCACAGAAGGCAGCGCAGAGCAGCAGCGTAGTGTGCCCACGTAGAGTGACGCAGTCCAGTGTAGGGACTGCGCAGAGAACCACGCAGAGTGACGCAGAGGGAGATAGTGGGTGTTAGGAGTTCTCCAGAAGGCACTGGAGAATCTATCTCAGGTGTTTTCTAAAGAAATCTACTAGTGTATTTCTTGTAAGGAATTCATTGCTGAAGAATAATAATATAAACCCTCATCTGCTGCACCGGTTTTCCCGCATTGGGTTTTTCTGGGGACAATTGTCCAAAAATAAGTGTGTACATGTGATTGTTTCTTATGCTTATATTTCTTACCGTTTCTTTCTCTGCATATACATAAGTGAATGCTGCAATAGTATTTATTTCGAAATTTATTGGAAGAATTCTGTAAATAACTTGTTGAAATAATAAGTAGGGGAAAAAAATCTATCACTGCAGAAAGATTTTCTGGATTGAAATTTTCACATTTTGTCGCTGAGACGCCGAGCGTAAGTTCATCCCCAAACCAGGCACATGCAGCACATTGTTGGCCCGAAGCTTATTGCCAGCTTCAGTTTGAAATACTATGGTACCTCTTCCAACGAGGGTACACTTCGCCTTATTTCCCATGGTGATCTGAAAATTCATCTGCTCTTCTTGGTAGCTTGAGAAACATTCTCGTACTCCCGCCATATGTGCGGAAGCTCCACTATCAATATACTAGACTTCTGGAGAAACAGAGATTGATACCGAAGCGAATTCTTCTTCCATTCTGGAATCCAATACAGAGATGTCGTGCTCCCTCTTTTTTTCCATGCTTTCCCTTTTCTCTGGAGAGTTGCGTGAGCCCTTTCAAGTTGCTGCAGCAACAACTTATAGACTTCGTTCCATCACAAGGTCTCTAATCCTGTTATTCAATCTTAGCTCTAATACCATGTGAAAATTTCAATTCTGAAATTCTATTGCAGTTATAGATTTATTTCTCCTACTTATTTCCAAAATAAGTTATTTACAAAACCTTTCCAGTAAATATCGAAATAAACACTACTGCAGTTATCACTCAAGTACATATAGAGAAAAGAATAGTAAAATGCAAGCACAAGAATCAATCACATTGACACAGTTATTTTTGGACAATTGCCCTCGGAAAAACCCAATGTGGGAAAACCGGTGCAGCAGATGAGGGTTTCTATATTAATCTTTAGCAGCAAAATAGTTACAAGGAAAGACTGGCAGAATAATTGAGAAACTTCTTAAGAAAACACCTAAGATAAACTCTCTCACCCCTCTGGACAATTATCGACACCTGAGGGACTCACTGGCCCCTATTGCGTCACCCATGCGCGCTTCTCTGCCCAGAGCCTGCGTGAGCCCTCTGTGTTGCTCCTATGTGTTGCCTCTCTACCCTTCTACGTCTTTCTTCCCTCGTGCCTTGTCACTGCTGATGCCCTCTACTTTCTCTGCCCTGCAACTCTCCCTCTGAAATCGAATTCTATTACTTCAGAATCGATTTCCCCTGGGTTACTGAGTGTGTGCCCAGCTTACTTTCCAAATGGCCCTCAAATCTTCTTTTATAATCTTGTCATTGACAAATCAACGACCTAGTTTAAAAGTCTAATCGATGGCTAAGATTAAATCTTGACTTGATCTTCGTTCTCTAGAAGATACATACTCTGTTTTATTAATACCCATTAATTATTTAATTTACGTAAGTTTAGACTTAGGGTCTCCATTAAAATAATTAATTATTTTAATAAAACATAAACTGAGTGGAATTTCCACAAACGATTTATGGGTTCTTTAAAATATTGGTGTCCAAGCCTCCTCACAAACTTTGAGACTTAGATCGCTTTCCAGTGCTACAAAAATCAACATGGAAATCACCCCAAAACATTTATGGATTTTTGAGGGTTTGGTGAGAGGAGTCTAGGGCTAAATTTGCAGATTTTTCTGAGCAGTATTTAGAGAAAAATTCAAGTTCCATTGGAGCAACAGTTAACATTGTTTTCTGGGTACCACAAGAGGCTCCATCCAACACTATTGTTTTCATTGCACAGTAGCGCAACGTATCTCTACAAAGATGTGCGCACTATATCTTGGCCACTGCTCAAGTGCACTTGATCATAGGCAAGCACGCACTCAGCACATTATGTTAGTTAAGGAGAATCATGCCCAGATCTGGCTCTATTAACAATAATATTCACGCTTAGCAATTTAGTGTGCTCAGCGTGATCAAATGGAGAAAGGATTTGGCCTTCCAATTACAAATTGATCCCTCCTATAAACTAGACCCAAATATAATCTCGACCTACACCAAGAATTCAACAGCACAATAAAATTTGATTTTTAGCCAGCAATACCTTAGCCCTAGATAGAGTTTCCGACTCCACACAGAATAACATTGGCCCTTTGAACACCGATTCGATCTCCACAAGATGTAATCGACCTTCAGGAATTAGTTCAGCGTCCTCAACTAATTCGGCCTCAAGGATGAACTCAAACTTTTCAATTAACTCGGCCTCAAAATTATGAGTTTCTGCAACTAGATGAATAATTGCTCCCTCCAGCTCCCACAGTCTACAGCATATGAATGCTGTTTGAGCAACTGTGAGGAATTTGGACGGTTGATCCTTCTTGACTGGATAGGGTGGATATGTCTCACCACTGAAACCAATCTTAATTAGCTAGTGTAGATATGTCTCACCACCGAAACTAATCTTCACTAGGGTTCTCATCCTTTTCTCATAAGCTCCAAGAGCTCAGCAAATCAATTTAGACAAATAACCAATGCGTACCCAAAAGAAAACTCCAATTCTCCTTTCATAACTTTTATCATTAGAATACCATGCGTTAATACCATGGGTCACCAAAATACAATGGATCTTCCCTTTTTACATTTTTCTTTCACAACAATAACAAGTGACTTTATAAAAACTTTATTATTTTTCCCATAGTCAATTAATAGCACCATTTTAATTTAATTATTCATCGTCACTTCAATGTTGCTCAATTCACTCGAATGATAGTCAAACAATTAAATTAATTGATCCCCTTTTTTGTTCTATAGCCTACAGGAATCAAATTGGCTACTGAGTCGGTGACCATTTGGAAAAGGGAACATTACACTAGCATGAGCTATACCCCTCTCATTAGCCATCACCCAGTTCCTATAGCACTTGATGCTCCATACATAAAAAGGAACACTTGTATTGTCCCAACCCTAATGAGTGATAAACTACTTCATTATTAAGGAATAATAAATGTTAAATCTCTGAAATGCAAGATTGGGTTCTTGAGCTATGCACCCATACGAAAGCATTAACATAAGAAGTAAAAGGTGCACAACAGGGGTCAAAAAGGTATGTTGGGGAAAGGGGTAACTAATGTCTCCACGATTTCTCCCTCCTTACATCTATACACCCAAGATGTTGGACAACCATTACCTGGTTACTAGTCAATAGCACCTTGCCCTAAAGTCATCCCCACTCCATTACCACAATCCACACATGCACCTATGGATTGATGGGTAACTTGGGAGTTGTTGCACGCATTTTGTCACAAGTCCAGGGAAGCAGATCTGCCAAATTCTTCAAAGTTCAAAATCATCAGCCAACTAGTTATCATGTCATTATAAACTCAATTTCTGCAAATTGTAATGTAAATGATGTTAGTACGACCGTTTAATTATGTAACAGCCTAGGTTACCTTCTGATTTTTCCAACGAATTTCATCCTAGGAGGTTTTTCGTCTCACTGCATTATGTGTGTTTCTAAACACGGATAATTGGCCGAGTTTTTCCCTCCAGCTTAAACCCCAAAGCTAGGGTGGAATTTTCAATTTATTATCAAGGTGAGTCCTAGTGTTCTTAGTCGAGTCTATTCTAAAAGTGATTTGGGAATAATTTAAGCTATTTCGCTAAATCATTTATTACATATCACTCAGTCTACTAGTGATTTGGGAATAATTTAAGCTATTTGGCTAAATTATTTATTATAGATCACTCGGTCTACTAGATCATATTGTGTCGCAGAATTGGGTAAATTATTTGAGGGTCTATAATGAATGGGTTTTCCCCCTTTGCGGGTTGAAATTGTAATTATCTAATGGATAAAATATTTTAGTGCATGGTCTCTCACAATCAGACACCACAGCTAAAGTATTTGAGGGTGGAAAAATAATTAATCCCCTCAAGTGTCAACTAATTAATTTCTCTCGCAAAAATAAAATTAAATCCTAAGCCAGAAAATTAATTAATTTAAAGTCAAAAAATAAAAAAATTAGAGAAATTTAGTTCTCCAAGTGGAAAATGACCAAAAGAAATCATGGGTCAAAAAGAAGATAATTTTTGGAGGTCCCCCACCAAGGCAAAAATGATTTTTTTAAGAAAATTGAGCCCTTGAACCTTGGCAGTTAGGTCAAAGTCAATTTTTTGAGGAAATTAATCCAAAATAATTATTTTTGGATTAATAAAAAATGGTTTTAATGAGAAATTATAAAATTCCTCAAAAATAAGTATTTACTATTTTCGACAGCAGAGATTAAAAGTTGATCAAATATTTATCGACAATCGAGATTATTTTGACGCGGATCAAGCCAACTAGCCATTATTTTCCATTTAGAGGAATTTATCTATAAATAGAAGGCATCTTGCTTCTATCTGGATATCTTTGGCTGATGTAATTTTGTAAACGCTGGTGTGAAGCCACTGTTCAACTGCGAACGTTTGAAAATCATAATAAAAGAATTTGAGGTTCAGTTCATGGTCTCTTTGTCTCATTGATCTGTGGTACGTGTTGGGTATGTGCTTTCCTATATTGTGCTTAAAATTTTACAAGAATTTCTATTTCATTAGATGGTGTCAGGTGATAAGAACATTCTATTGGTAGATTTTGGGTTTATCTTTGGTGACCTGATTCACCATATGTCTAAAAAAAATTCTGGAAGAAATATATAGAGTTTGCAGGTTCCCCAGCCCTTGGGCTCCAAGTTCACAGACTGTGGGCACAGGCTAAACTTGTTTGCTCTTCGAGAAATTTGTGTGATTTTCTTACTTCTCTAAGGATCTGGTTAATATCTATCTTTCGAAATGCATCAAGCCATTGTCATTATTATAAACATTATTCTTCAAAAAAAATTTCAAGCATTGTATATTTGTATATATTTTGTAAATCAATTTTGTAAAATAATTTTTGTAGAATAATTTTTTCTAACCCGTGTTTTGCAGCTATTTGGGGTTTGGGGTTTATTTTGAATTTTTTGTATATATTGGGGTTTTGGGTATTTTTATTTTCATTTGCGCAGGTGAGGTCTAAGTTATTTCAAGAAGATTTGCTAGTGTTTGAGCTAGATCAAGGCCCTTGAGGGTAAGATCTAGTCTCCAAATTTTTTGCAAAGCCAGCATCAAGGGATTTTGCAGTGAAATTGAGCAATATTGAAAATTTGAAGCAAAGTCACATTTGTCCAGGGCTTTGTAAATTTCTTTAGGGATTTTCTGGCCCCCTCGCCTAGCTGCAGCCCTTTTTTGCCCTATAACCCTAGGTCGCAGGCCTATTTTTCCCTTCAAGCCCTAGTCGTGGGCCTAATAGCCCTAGCCGTCACTTTTTCTAGGCCTTCTAGGCCTGGCCGCATGCTTTAGAGGCCCCTCCCTTGCCTGTTGTGAGCCTCTCCCTCATCCGCTAGCCTTGCCTCCCTCTCGACCCCTCTCTTTCTCCCTTCGTCTCCTCAGTCTGCCCTTCTTCCCTCTCAGTTGCCTCCTCTTCCTAAGTCGCAGCCTTCTTAGGGCTTGCGGCAGGCCTAGAAGGCCTCCCTCCCCTTGGCCACAGCCTCTAGGAGACTTGTCGTGGCCTCTAAGGCCTCATTTTTCCTTATTGCAGGCCTGTTAGGCCTTTCTCCTTTCGCTGCCCCCATCTCTAGCCTAAACACTAGCCCTCCCAGGCTTAGTGTTGCCCTAACCTTGCCTCATTTGCCCTCTTAATCCCTGTGGGTAATCATTTGATTTTTGGGTTGATTCTTAGTGTATTTTGCTGAGGTATCAGAGCTATTTTTGTGTTTTCAGGTGTTCTAGTCACTAGAAGATTTTTGAAATAGAAGACTAGCCATCTCCTAGACCTAGAAGGCCTATTGGTTTGCTCCCTAAACCTTCTATTCCTCACTGTCCTGTAACAGCTTTTTTAATACTTCATAACAGTGGTAACAAAAATTAATTTGGATGCCCTAAAATCATTTATCAAGTTTCCTAAGATCACTAACTAATCATTGGACAAATTGGGCACTCATAATTTGGTTTATTTCATGAAAAATAGGTGACTGTCATAAGTTTACTGAAGTCTGATCTATAACAGTGGCATTTAGCATCATAAGAAGGCTTAACTCATTCTTGAAGTTGGTCTAGGTAAAGTAGTTTTGGTAGAGGATTGTTTCACTTGCATTTGGCATCTCACTTTGCATCTAAGAGTGCTCTAAACATGAGCAATCTGTTGTTTTCCTAAGATTCACCTTTTTGTTCATCATCGGAACATAATTAATATAAAGTGTATACTTGCTCATGCTCCATAAGATAATAATTGCTCAATGTTAGCTTACTGTTGTTATAAGCGTCTCTCTATTAATTGGTGATTATTCAAGTTGAGTTTGTAAGAAGAACACTCACGGTTGTGGTCTTGTGAGTTCCATACTCCTAATTGTGCACATAAGCTCACTCTCTAAAGCACTTTAATCTCAAGTGATATCATATTGAATGGTTTAAGTTATTTGGGCATCTTGTATTACATCCCTTGTCTTTTGGGAGATCTAATTGTTTCTATCACTCTAATTGGCATTTGAAGTAACTTGTTCTAATTGTGTTTAAAGGGGCATTAAACCATTTATCTCTTAAAGTGTTCAATACCCATTGATATTAACGATCTAAGTGTCTTATATCTCTTGAATAATTGGCATTGAGGAATCTAATTGCAAAATTGGCATTGTCTAAAGAGCATTGATCTTATTGTCTAAGAATCATTGGCTAATTGTTCAAAGTAAATAAGTGCTCTAATTGTCATTTTCTTGGTTGATATCTATTGTGGATATTTGGCATATTGGTGATATTTCCTTTAAGAGCATACATCTTGTGGTTATTTAAGTGAGCAATTCTTGTATCTTGTTGGCACTTGTAACATTGAGCACTTTTATCTTGTGTATAAGATTGTCTCTTATTTTCCATTGATAAGTACTTATTGATATAACTTAAGATCAATCGTAACCAAAGTACTTAACATGAACAATCTTAACTCAATAAATACTCATTCACCTTGCATCTCATTCTAGAGCTAGTCTTGCATTTAATAACTTACCTCCAAGCATAAGCTTGGTTGATAGAAAACAGGACCACTTTTCTCATCTAGCTTGAGGAGCCTATCACTTCTTTAGTGGTTAACACGGTGATCTTGCAGTCGTCAAAGTCACAGTCTCTGCAGCGCCAAAGGCACCAGGTGGTTAGTACCTAAAGGGAGGTATCGTTAATCAAGCCTTTGCTTGCTTCCCCTTGGCCTCTTTCGCACAACCTACTCTAGAGTCTAGCTTCAAAATATTTAAGAGAACGGATACACCTAGAACAGGCATCTAATTAAAAGCAATCAAGATTCTTTCATCACACCTAAGTCATTGGATTTGCATAGCATATAGGATAGTTAAGCATTCAAGCAACGGTTGTTCATCCGCTCATTTCGTCCTTAATTAATATAAAGCAAGTAAGTTGACTCAATAAGGCATTGGTCTCACATATAAATCTAATCTAACTCTAAAACTTGCTAAATCAACCAAGTGGCTAGGCCATTCAATCGTGTCTCTCAAACTTGTTGGTTGACAACTTCTCCTTCATTTCCATCTTCCATAGGGACTACCCCGAATAGCCTATTGTTGGGAGACAGCTAGAACGGAGTGGGCGGGGATCAAATTGATAGCCCCCGCCCTAAGTCGTTCTCGCATTGTGCCTGTACAATCTGAGCGACAACAGGACCTGTCACTTTCCCTGGGGCGTTGGATTAGGAACACCTAATAGGATTAACCATCATCCATCCCTAACATAAGAAAGGGAACACATATACGAGACTTGGTCTAGTTAGATATTGATGGTTATCTTTGTGTGAAGTATAGGTTGTGCCCTAAGTTACCAGGATTCGGATTCCAATACGTATACGGATCTGGATTCGAATACGAATCCGCCATTGTTTTGAAAAGCCAGGATCCGGATACAGCAAGTACAAACAATATAAAATATCTTATAGTTTTTAAAAATAAAATTTATATAAAAATAAAATAAAAACGTATATTAAATTTTAAATATATAGTTTTTATATATAATACTTATAAAAATATTTATTAGATGAATAATATCAAAATGTATATAATATTTACAAACTTTAATTTAATTTATATAAAATAAAAAAATTACAACTTCTATTTAAAATTTTAAATATAATACTTTTAAACTAATTATTAGTTTAATAATATTAAAATTAATATATCATAATATTCAAACATTAATTACTATTTATTATATTTAAATTAAATGACTATTAAACAAACTTTATGTAACTTATTTTATGAAATTCAATTTTTTACAATTGGAATAAAGTTATAAACATAAAAATTCATTAGTATATCCAAAGTCGGTGGCTTATAATCTTTCGTTAATGTTTATAATATGGTCTACAAGGAATTATTAAACTTACTTTATGTAACTTATTTTATGAAATTCACTTTTTTACACTTGGAATAAAGTTATAAACATAAAAATTAATTAATATATCCAAAGTTGGTAGCTTATAATCTTCTGTTAAATTTTATAATATGGTCAACAAAGAATAATTAATGAACTATGGCAGGCTACAGCCAACTCCCTTTTTAATTATTCGCTCCATTGATTTTTCCATTATCAAGTGATTTGTCAGCTGAATTTTTCATTTCGAAATTTTGCGCTGACATCAAATTTGGAATTTTGTGCTGACATCTTGGGCGGATCTTTATATATCCGGATCCAAATCCGTCTCTGATCCTGTGATCCAGCCACTGGCCCTGATGGATCCGGTAACATAGGTTTCGCCCTAACATTAAGTATGATCCACTATGACGCATCAATGATTTTAGTTACCTAATGATTTTTTATTTACACGTGACCTTGATGAGGTTTTTTCAAGTGGTTCACATCACAGCAGCAAAGGCTTCTTGAGGTGATTGCCCCACCTCCTCAAAAGAGCAGTAGAGGCTGCACTATCCAGTGTTGAGAGAGAGAGAGAGATTGACTTTGATAGTGCAACATTGCCTACCCAAAGCAGAGCATTGGGCTATTTGATGGTTTCATGTGATGCTTGACATCACGAGGAATCCCTGGATGCTAACTGTTGAGCCCATGACACTTAGTGTCGAAGATATTGATGATGTGCCCAGTGGACCCAGGATGCCCCCAGGCTACCCTTGACATTGTTTGATGGGCATCGCTTGATACAAAGCCCAAAATGATGATGGTCATCCTTGAGAAGAGAAGGGAGGGCTTGTACATTGTCTTGGAGGCCCAATGCTTGAGCTATCTAGTGCCACGTCACCATTTTTCCTCCTTTGAGGGTGACATAGGGCACTCTTGCCTTAAAATCTAGCAGGCCTTGTGAGATACATCACAAGACAAGGGCCACAGCAAGATGCAACAATGAGATGGATTGCCACTGTCACCTCAGCAATCCTCCTCCTATTCTTTAGCAGAATTTCACCACACGACAGGCTTCCCCAGGCTTGTTACCCACCACTCCGTGGGTGATATCCCTAGGCGAAAAATTTTATCCACGATGGACCTCAGTTGGCGGCCAACAACCCCTTGCAACCTCTTACTAGCTCGTTGTGCCATTTCTCTGCTACTTGAGCCAGCCATGTGGTCCCTCACCCATCTATATTGATCGTATGTTTGAAGGTGGGCCTCCCAAAGCCAAAGGTATGTCTTATCATTTGATAATTGAGTATTGGGTTTACTTATCATGGATGCTTATGGACATGGATTGATGGGGGAATTTGGCGGAGAGAGTGGACTTAGTTTGTGCTCCTATCCCCTTGATATCTTTTGGGTGTTACCCTTGCATATTGGTCTCGTGGGATCTCCTTTATTGACCATTTGGTTCTAGGGTGGTACTACTTGGGAAATCCCGACTTTGGGTGCGTGGTCCTGCTCCTTTATCCGCGTGTATTACTCCCCTTCAACTCATTATACTCCCATTCATCATTTTTCCCACCTGCGTCCACATAGCCCCCATAGGTCCACATGGCGTCAACTTCCCTATTCCCTTGCCCCCACCTTGGGTCAGGCCTCGAATGATGCCCCGGAGGTTGAAGTAACTAAAGGAAAAGAAAAAACATAATTGACCACACTTAACAGGAAATTGTACCACAAAAGGCAAAAGATGGTCGGGACAAAAATAATTAGCACGTGGGCAAAATCCAAAGCATGAGCTCTGCCCCTTACCCATGGCCATCACCCTAGTTCCATAGGCCCTAGATGAGCCTCCTTTATCATACAAGAACCCATGATTATCCCAACCCCCTAGAGGGCAATGAACCGCCCTACCTTAAATGGGTAATCATTGCTATATTTGATACATCATGCTCTTATCCTTTAAAATCGAGTAGTTAATTAAAGAAACTTCATAAAAGGAAAAAGGCACATAAAGAAGGGTGGAAAAATAAAGGTCGCAACACCTCATGCATCACGACTGCTCCCTCCTACACATTATATACCCTGGTCTAGGCTTCCCCTTATCTAGCTGCCCCTATGCCCAATATATGGCGCAGGATTGCCCCTCTCATTCCCTACTTTGTTTCACTTATTTATCACTTTTCACCCCCATTCAAAGGATGTACCTTGGACCTACTATCCCCTTTAAGGGCTGAAACCACTTAATAAGGGACATGGCTAACCCCTTTAGAGTATGGAGACACTACTACATGCCAAAGGCCAATACGGAAGGGCATGACATTGTGAAGTTTCCACTTTGTCATCCATGATTTGTAAGCCCTTTACACGATTATTCTAATGATTGGTTGTACTAGAAGCCTAAGGGACACATTGGATCTTATGCAGGATTATAGAAGGTATCCATTTGGGTTTGGTCTCCCTATACGGGATCCTAACCCACAAAGGGCTACATTGGCACTATAGAGCCTTGGGCCTCCAAAGTAGCAGACAACACTCCACGGATCCTCGTCAACCTTCATAGACTACTAGCGATCCACTTTTGGATGATGGTGATGTGGTTGGTACCCTATGCCCACAGGAGCCCCACAATCTTGGCAGGTGTCCCAGGACTTGCACGATGTCATGGCAATGTTCATTCCATCACTCGAGCCCTTGCAGAGGATTTACAGGCATCTCCGATTCATATGGAGACCCATGGGGTCATTTGTGTGTCCCCACACCCATTGGGAGGACCACAGGTCTACTACTTGGAGAATAAGGGGCCACCCCCTTTTCCATCATATTCCAAGTGATTTATTCCTCATTATGGCACTTCATGATGTTACTAGGCCTCTTAGAGGGCTCTACGACATGTATACATCATTATTTGGCCCTTGTGTGGCTTATTTTTACACCTATGAGCTAAATTGGTGGGCTTGTCACCAATAGGGGTGTTATTTTTACATTATTTTATTATTAGAGCTATTAGGGGTCCTTAGGCTAATTCGAGTCTTTGTTCTGATGATGTCATCATTCATTTTGATCACTTATTTTGATTGGATACTCTCTAATAGAGAATATATCGTACTTTTTTCCTTGGAGGAGTTTTTGAGATGGATGAATTTTGATGTATGGATTTGGACTATTTACTCTCTTCTCTGGAGTTGTTATTAAAAATGTTGCCGGTTGGATATACTCTATATAACAAAGTGCATATCTATATAACAAAGTGATTTTGAAAGGCCAGTTCTTTCTGTTGAATACTAATGAGATTTACATAACTAGAGTTCATGTTGCTTAGAATATATGGAATTTATATGCTCAGTTAAATTTAATGGGAAAGCAATGTCATATGAATGAAATGTCCTAGAGATATATTTTCTCGACAAGCTTGCACTCTTTGCTTGAAGTATAAATGCTCGAAAATCTCTTATTCTTTTCTCTACACCATTATTGGACGAAGTTGATTTTTCAAGCCTCCTTGACCAAGAAACCAAGTTCTTACTCATTAATCATCCTTGACTCCATCTCCCCAAGTGAACTAAGGCACTGATCCATAGAAGGGTGATCATTTATCCATAATTTTGTTCCTTTTCACTTTCTCCAAGGTCTAGCCCTCAAGGGTCACCTAAGGCACAAGTTTCCTGAGAATTGAGCCAGGGAAAATTTCGATCTCTTAGGAGGCACTACGTTGGTAGGTCACCTCCCTCTCCACAAAATTTCAAACAATTCCGACAGTGGGATCTCCGGGAATCCTGAGCCCTAGCTCTAGGATCAAAATCTGCCTAGGCATCCCCAAGGGTAGACCTCAATAGGATCAATTTAACCTTTTGAAGCAAATATTCTTGTTTGGTCCTTTCCCCTCACCTCGTCCAAGATAGGAGTATCATTGGCTGCTATATTCCATCCTCGAACCTGAACTGGGCCCACTTGGCCCCGTGTGATCCCACTTCTCTTCAAAGATTATTTTTCAAGGACCATTTGGAAATCCAAGTTTCCCAAGGATTATAGGGATTGAGAATCTCGCTTGTGAGCCTCCTCTTTCCACCTCAACCCTCCAATCCTCATCCCTTACTGTTAATTTTGGGCAACTAGGTCCAAACTCCATGTTGTACTGCTCAGATGATGATGCCAATATTTTTATTGGATTCCTCTTTTGGAGAGGTGCAAGATCAATCTAAAGATCATCTTGATCGGATGAGCAGAACATTTATTTTGAATCAATTCCACTTATGTGCAAGGTCGGACGGAATTGTAATGTAGGCTTGGAGCCCCAACATATGTGTCACACACCCACACAGATGGATATATATTGGACAAACTTGGAGGTCATTTTCATCATCCACTCATCATACACTTCTCTCTTGTGTATGATTGGCTCGATCATCATTTGGAGGCTTCTCTTCTCACATGTGTGGAACAGCTAGGGTTTTTCTGCTCGGATCTGTCTAGAGTTTTAGCACAGCTTTGACCAGCATTACTTTGGTCAACGCTTGGTCCATTTGGCCTCAAACTCTCCCAAAATTTCGATTTCTAGAGTCTGCATTTTTTGGCACAAAAACCAAGGCTAGACGTTGACCTTTGACCTACTGCATTGACTTTTTGTTGTTGTTGTCTTGCGTTGACCGTTGACTGGACAACGTTGACTTTGGGTGGACTTTTGTGAAGTTGCGTTGAGGGTTGTGTGACACTTCTGGTTGACTGACCGTGAGGAGACTTTGCTGGTTGAAGCATCCCGTTGACCGCCGTAACGCACCATAACACATATATTTTGTTGATCAAGTTAAGTGTATTTTTGGCTTGTCTTCCATCGATCTATTGGTATGTTCTATCAGCATTTTACTTTCATGTTAATGTGATTGCTATTTGGTATCGGGTTTAAAGTAAAGTTGCATCAATCATTGAACATCTTCGAAAATTTACATGGTTTCAGAGCTAAAGTGAAGACAAAGCCCAAGCTTGTGTTGAGAGCAATCACAAAAGAAGTAGCATTCGTCAAGGACCCAAGGGTACCTCAAAGTATAATGGCTTCAAAGCTGATGATAAGTTCACTGGCAAGTCTGACTATCATGCTTGGATGATGTCTTTGGACTTGGTCTTGGAAAGGGACAGGGACCCTCCACCTATCTCAAGGTCAAGTCCTTCGCTTGCAAGATGTACTATATGTACCTGATTTGAAGAAGAACCTTGTGCCTATTTCAGCCATGGAAGACAAAGGTTTCAAGGTGGCATTCGTCGATGGAAAGGTACACATCTGGAAGAAGAGTTTCAAGGAAGCTCTCGCGATTGGGTTTAGAGTTGATACACTCTACCAGGTTGGAGGAAGTCCTCATGTGGTTTCGTACTTTCAAAGCCTTGGTGGAAAATCAAACAGGGAAGAAGATCAAGATTTTGAGGACCGATAATGGCACTGAATATGAGACGAACAAGTTCAATAACTTTTGCAGAGAAGTTAGCATTAAGAGGGAGACCACAACCGTGTATACTCCTAAGCAAAATGGCGTTGCTGAAAGAAAGAATAGGACCATTGTGGAAGTTTCCCGTGCCATGCTCTGTGACCAAGGTCTTCTAAAGTTTCTATGGGGAGAAACACTGTTGTGTACATACAAAATTGATGCCCGCATTCTGCTCTGGACTCCAAAACTCCCGAAGAGGTCTTCTCTAGTAAGAAACCTGATGTTTCTCATTTTAGAGTTTTTGGTTGTCCTGTTTACTTTCATGTACCGAAAGAGAAGAGAAGCAAGTTGGATGCTTCTAGGAAGAAGGGAATGTTTGTGGGCTACAGTGAAACTTCGAAGGCTTATAGAGTCTATGTGCCTGGTCAAAGAGAAGTGGAGATTTTCCACGATGTTACCTTTGATGAAGATGCGTCCCTCAGGAAAGTGATAAATCTTCTGAGCTCTGAGGAAGATCATGATGTAAGATGTGGGAATCAGGAAGAACCGAGGGATGAGATGATGCCCGATGTTGAAGGACCGATGGACCCCATTGATCCACCTCCTTCAATGAAGAGAAGACCCGCATGGCTCCAAGATACTCTCGAAGATGCCGAGAGACATATGGCCCCAAGGGGGACATTCCGTGAAAGCAAGAAGCCGAATAGATACCGAGGGTATCTATCAGCCATGAGTACAATCGTACAATCTGAGCCTGGATCATTTGAAGAAGTTGTAAAGCATCAAGTCTAGAAGGATGCTATGCACAAAGAGTACAAGTCCGTTATGAAGAATGAAGTCTGGGATGTGGTCCAAAGACCAGAGGACAAAGCTATTGTCACCTCGAAATGGCTCTATAAGATCAAGCATGGATCTGATGGTAGTGTTGAAAAGTTCAAGGCAAGATTCGTTGCCCGAGGCTTCTCTCAAAAGGAAGGCATAGACTATGATGATATATTTGCACCTGTGGCCCGCTATACCACCATCTGATCTATTATTGCCCTTGTTGCTACGCAAGGATGGAGTCTTCATCAGATGGATGTGAAGACCGCTTTTCTGCATGGTTCGATAAAGGAAGAGGTGTATGTGGAGCAACCTCTACAGTTCGAAGTCCAGGATAGAGGCTCTCATGTAAGCAGGTTGAAGAAATCCCTCTATGGGTTGAAGTAAGCCCCCAGGGCTTGGTACGAGAGGATAGATAGCTACTTAATGAAGTTGGGCTTCACTCGAAGTAATGCTAATCCGAACCTTTACTTCAAGGTTGATAGAGAAAAGCGTCTCATTCAAGTTCTCTATGTGGACGATCTCTTCCTGACAGGTGTTCACCCTCTCATTCATCAGTTTAAGAGGGAGCTCACTTATGAGTTCGAGATGAAAGACCTAGGACTAATGCATTACTTCCTAGGCTTGGAGGTCTAGCAGAGACCTGGCGAGATTTTCCTCTCTCAAGGAAAGTACATTGTGAAGCTGTTGAAGAGATTTGGTATGGTGGACTATAAGTTCGTGTCGACACTGATGGAGCTCAACTTTAAGAAGTTGAACGGAAACGTTGTTGGGTCCGTTCTAGCAAATCCTATCGAGTATCGTCAACTCGTAGGGGTCCTGATGTTCTTAGTGAACACCCGTCCGGACGTATGTTTTGAAGTGAACACTTTGAGTCAACACATGGTTGATCCTCATCACATTCACTAGGTAGGTGCCAAGAATTTGTTGAGATATCTTCGGGGCACAATAAACCATGGGTTGAGATACACTGTCGTGAGTTTGAGACTCCATGGATATACTGATGTTGATTGGGCTGGCAGTGTGGTGGATCGCAAGAGTACATCTGAATGCTGCTTCACACTTGGGTCTGCTTCAATATCTTGGATGAGCAAGAAGCAGAAGTTGGTGGCTTTGAGCACCGCTGAGGCCGAATACACCGAGTATGGCCTGTTGTGAAGCTATTTGGTTGCGAAAGCTCTTCAGTGAGTTGTTCGGGCATGTGCTAGATACCACCGTTATCCTTTGTGATAACTAGAGTGGGATTCGTTTGTCAGATAATCTCGTGTTCCACGATCAATCCAAGCATATTGATATTAGGTACCACTTTATCCAAGATATGGTACAGCGAGGCGCGAAGGTCAAGTTCCTAACCTTCCATGAGAATCTTGGAATCGTGGAACGACCCTATGCTGAGGGTCATGTTTGACGATAAACTCTGGGAGCTCCAGGGGGCTTTGGGGATAGCTTCTTGGAGCTATAAGCAGCCACAAGGCTAGGCTTGCCGAACCTTGTTAGTGTGCTTCCACCCAACCGTGATGATATTGAGTTGGTTTACCTCTCTTTGATCTGTGCCTCATATGCATCCTACCCAAGGAGTACCAGACTCATGGGAAGTACCTCTCATCTTGGCCAATGAGGTGGGAAAAAGATAGAGACCAGTAGCAAGACCGATGGACGCATCAAAGATTATCGTACTCTCTATGTCTAGGATGGCACATGTCCAACCACTTGATCTGGGATCAAGTCTAGTGAGGTTTCGGACCTCCAACTGACTTCGGGTCAGTTAAACTAACTTCGGGTCAGTATGAGACTCCTTTGATTCTTATAGAGGTTTTGGACCTCTGAGCTGACTTCGGGTCAGCCGGGAGTGATGTATTTGTGACTCACCATTTCAAATAAAGAAGCTAGCAAAGCAAGTTACGGCGAGATGACGCACGACATTTGGATGGCACAGGTGGATGGAGTTCTCCCTAGTTGAGAGGGAGTGTTAATTTTGGGCAACTAGGTCCAAACTCCATATTTTACTGCTCAAATGATGATGCCAATATTTTTATTGGATTCCTCTTTCAGAGAGGTGCAAGGTCGATCTAAAGATCATCTTGATCGAATGAGCAGAACATTTATTTTGAATTAATTCCACTTATGTGCAAGGTTGGCCAAAATTGTAATGTAGGCTTGGAGCCCCAACAGATGTGTCACACACCCTCACAAATGGATATATAATGGACAAACTTGGAGGTCATTTTCATCATCCACTCATCACACACTTCTCTCTTGTGTCTGATTGGTTCGATCATCATTTGGAGGCTTCTCTTCTCACACGTGTGGAACAGCTAGGGTTTTTCTGTTTGGATTTGTCTAGGGTTTCAGTGCAGCTTTGACCAGCGTTGATTTTGGTCAACGCTTGGTCCATTTGACCTCAAACTCCACCAAAATTCCGATTTCTGCAGTCTGCATTCTTTAGCACAAAAACTGAGGCTAGATGTTGACCTTTGACCTACTGCATTGACTTTTTGTTGTTGTTGTTCTGCGTTGACCGTTGACTGGACAGCGTTGACTTTCGTTGACTTTTATGGAGTTGTCTTGAAGGTTGTGTGACACTTCTGGTTGGCTAACCGTGAGGAGACTTTGTTGGTTGAAGCATCCTATTGACTATCATAACGCACCACGACACATATATTTTGTTGATCAAGTTAAGTGTATTTTTGGCTTGTCTTTCGTCGATCTATTGGTATGTTCTATCAGCATTTTACTTTCATGTTTATGTAATTGCTATTTCGTATAGGGTTTAAAGTAAAGTTGCATCAAGCATAGAACATCTTCGAAAATTTACACTTACCCCTAGTGGACCAAGCCCCTTGCTTGAAGAGCAAGCAAGCCCCATTCTTCAATCCATCTTAGGGAAAGGGTTTTCAGGGTCACTTTCCACCTATCCATTGACATATACTTTACAAGTGATTCCCACACTACCAGGACTCCCCTCATCGGTGAAAGTCCGTAAAGAGCAGGGAGTCTTAGCCGTGGTGACAGTGAGGTAAGTCTCCGTCGTTGCCCTTGGTCTAGCAGTTGCCCTCTTAGGAACCCCTTTAGGTCCCCATACGACATATTGACATATCATAATTGGCGACTCCATTGGAAGAACAAAGCCCTAGTTCTTCATTGAATTTTAAGGTTGATGCTTGTAGGGTGAAGCAAGCATTTTTCTAGCCATCTTTAAATTCACCCTGGCGACTCCTACATATTTTTCATGCATATCTCAAATAGGTTATCATTTTGTAATGAATTTCCCACTTTAGACATCACTAGCATCCCTGGGAACCCCAATCATGTCATAGGAAGGATGATACCTGGGGTACCCGTGTTCGATGGTGACCCAAGCTCCGCAATTAACCATGTTGAAAGATTTAATGCACATACCTCAAAGGAGAAAGTGGCCCACCAGGATCTCCTTATGTTGTTATTCTTTAATTCCTTATATGGTCATAACTCATGGTTGCAAAATCACGAACCTATGAGCATCTCATCTATTGAGGAGTTCATTGATGGCTTTCTCAAATATTTTCAAGTATGCCCCGCATTGAGCTTTCAAGAGGAAGCATTCATTGAGCCTCATCAAGACCTTGAGAACCTAGGTGATAAATGGGAGGATGAGTCCTCTTTGGGTCTACATGATGGAAAGGATTATTTTGAGAACACGTGTGTTGGGGAGGATGACTCCACAGAAAGTGAAGTTGAGACTAGCTTTTCCTTTCTCAAGGATATTACTCTCGATGAATCTCCTTTTGAGAACCTTGAGGAAAGTGTTCCCATTAAACCCTTGGAATATGACATTGAAGATTACTTCCACATTGAAAAGGGAAAATGGATAATTATTAGTCCTCGATTTGATGTGATCCCATTTATGACACTGATAACGAGGTTGAGATGAGTATTCCTTTTCTCTCAAGCATTACTTACGATGACATATCCATCAATACCCTTCGGAAGGAGGATTACTATTTGCATGAGGAGGGGCAGCTGGAGGTGGTTGATTCTCCATTTAGGGAAGATTCAATCTGTCGTACTAATAATGATGAAATCGATAAGGCTCCCACCTATCTTCCTTATGATTCCATATTCAAATCACTTGAGCCTTTAGATTATGATTTGGAAGAAGAGAGACCTGTTGGATATAATGTTGCACTCCCCCCTTTGTTTTTTCCCCTTATTCATCATCTTTAGTCTCCCACAAGTGATTCCCTCACCCCTTGTCATATAACCTCAGGTGTCTGTAAGCCCTTTTCCCCTTCTGAGTGTGGTGTCAAGAAAAAACCTGCTTTATCTCTTTGGGCACCCCCTCGAGATCATGATCTATCCATAATCTCCCCTTTCCAGTGTGATCATCATGAGAAACCTACTTGTGTTTCTCCATCTCATCAGCATCCCTCTCCTATTAATCATAACCCCTAGAGACAATGAAATATGACATAAATGATAATGGAGATAATATGCCCGAGGTTGCCATCCATCGAAGGTTTATGAGCCTAGTTATTGACATCTCTATATTTTGGTTAGAAGAGAGGATCTCATCGACTAGATTGCATCCTTTTCTTACCTCTTCTCTCCTCATCGTCCATGAGTGGCCACCATGCCTCCCCACCTCTCACCCGTTTGACCTTCCATATGCTTGGATTTGCATTTGCTTCAGGGTTGGCTGAATGAGTAATCATATAGGCAAATATATTTATATCGATGTGATGATATGTTGGTTGCACTGGCTTTATGATTACACTTAGTGGTACCATGTATTATATGCATGTTAGGGCAAGATGCATTGCATGATGATTTTTGCATTAGAACTAACCTCATATGATATTTCTCATCATAGATTAGTTGCATTTAGATTAAAAATTGCATATTTTGTTACTCGTTGGTTTTATGGGCTGACATTAAGCATGGGTGATCATAAGACACCGTGAAAAGCATGTTGCCCTGTGGCTTTGATCTTTGACATGTGCAGATAACAAGTCTACGGTGACCAAGAGATTGTTGGAGTTCACGTGACCTCCTGTTCGAGTAGCCTTGCCCATTTCTTCAAGAGATCACATCCCAGTTGGAGCTAGATGTTACCCACCACTTCGTGGGTCATATCCCTAGGAGAAAACTTTTCTCCACGATGGACCTCAGTCGGCGGCCAATAGCCTCTTACTAGCTCATTGTGCCATTTCTCTGCTACATGAGCCAGCCATGTGGTCCCTCACCCATCTGTATTGATCGTATGTTTGAAGGTGGGCCTCTCAAAGCCAAAGGTATGTCTTGTCATTTGCTAATTGAGTATTGGGTTTACTTATCATGGATGCTTATGGACATGGATTGATGGGAGGATTTGGCGGAAGAGTGGACTTAGTCTGTGCTCTTGTCCCCTTGATCTCTTTTGGGTGTTACCCTTGCATCTTGGTCCCGTGGGGGAAACCACTTGGGAAACCACAACTTTCGGTGCGTTGTCCTGCTCCTTTATCCGCATGTATTACTCCCTTTCCACTCATTATACTCACATTCATCATTTTCCCCACCTGGGTCCACCTCAGGTCAACTTCCCTATTCCCTTGCCCCCACCTTGGGTCGAGCCTCAAATGATGCCCCGGAGGTTGAAGCAACTAAAAGAAAAAGAAAAAGCATAATTGGCAACACTTAATAGGAAATTGTACCACAAAATGCAAAAGATGGTCGGGACAAAAATAATTAGCACGTGGGAAAAAGCCAAAGCATGAGCTCTGCCCCTTACCCATGGCCGTCACCCTGGTTCCATAGGCCCTAGATGAGCCTCCTTTATCATACAGGAACCCATGATTGTCCCAACCCCCCCAGAGGGCATTGAACCGCCCTACCTTAAAGGGGTAATCATTGTTATATCTGACACATCATGCTCTTATCCTTGAGCCCAGAGTAGTTAATTAAATAAAATTCATGAAAGGCAAAAGGCACATAAAGAAGGGTGGAAAAATCAAGGTCGGGACACCTCATGTACCACGACTGCTCCCTCCTACACATTATATACCCTGGTCTGCGCTTCCCATTATCTAGATGCCCTTATGCTCGATATATGGCCCAGGATTTCCCCACTCATTCCCCACTTCGTTTCACCTATGTATCACTTTCCACCCCCATTCAAAGGATGTACCTTGGACATACTATCCCCTTTAAGGGTTGAAACCACTTAATAAAGTACATGGCTAAACCCCTTTAGAGTATGGAGACACTAGCACATGCCAAAGCCCACTACGAAAGGGCATGCCATTGTGAAGTGTCCACTTTGTCATCCATGATTTGAAAGCCCTTTACATAATTATTATAATGACTGGTTGTACTGGAAGCCTAGGGGACACATTTGATCTTATGCAGGATTATAGGTGGTTTCCATTTAGGTTTGGTCTCCCTATACGGGATCCTAACCCCAAAAGGGCTACATTGGCACATATAGGGTGTGCATACAAGGCCATGGGCGTCCACAACATCAGACAACACTCCACGGATCCTTATCAACCTTCAGAGACTACTAGCGATCCACTTTTGGAAGATAGTGATGTGCTTGGTACATTATGCCCATAAGAACCCCACACTCTTGGCAGGTGTCCTGGGACTTGTTCGATGTCATGGTAACCTTCATTCCATCACTCGAGCCCTTGCAGAGGATTTACAGGCATCTTCGATTCATATGGAGACCCACGGGGTCATTTGTGTGCCCCCACACCCACTGGGAGCACCACAAGTCTACTACTTGGAGAACAAGGGGCCACCCCCTTGTCCATCATATTCTGAGCGATTTATTTCTAATTATGGCATTTCAGAATGTTACTAAGCCTCTTGGAGGGCCCTACGACATGTATACATCATTATTTCGCCCTTGTGTGGCTTATTTTTACACCTATGAGCTAGATTGGTGGGCTTGTCACCAATAAGGGTGTTATTTTCACATTATTTTATTATTAGAGCTATTAGGGGCCTTTAGGCTAATTTGAGCTCCTTAGGAGCCTATATATTGATTTTAGTTCCATTCATTTTGATCATCACATTTTGGATTGGATATCTCTCTCATATAGAATTTCGTACATTTTCCTTGGAGGAGTTTTTTTCGAGATGGATGAATTTTGATGTATGGATTTGGGCTATTTATTAATGTTGCGAACATCACCATCAGGATAAAATCAGCAAGGGTCCGGAAAACCAAAAAATCGTAAAAATCGGGAAAATATCGGTTAAAAATCGGCAAACATCGCCAAAATTAAGATACCATAAAATATCTTTAAAAATCAGCAAACATCGGCTAGGCCAAAAAATCGTGATTTCGAGATAAAATCGGGATGTTATCAAGATGTTCGCAACACTGCTATTTATCTTCTATTGGAGCTTTGTTATAGCTAACGAGTTGTTGGTTGGATATATTCTATGGAATTGTAAGTGATTTTTGACGTTCTTATTCTTTTTGCTGCATACTAATGATTTACACGATAAATAGGGCTAGTTGTTGCATGAATATAATGTGGAATTGAGCATGTTTTAGCAAATTTTAATGTATAGGCCAATGTCATATGAATGAAATGTCCTAGAGATATATTTTCTCAACAAGCTTGCACCCTTTTCTTGAAGTATAAATGCTTGAAAGTCTCTTATTCTTTCCTCTACACCATTATTGGACGAAGTTGATTTTTCAAGCCTCCTTGACCAAGAAACCAAGTTCTTACTCATTAAACAACCTTGACTTCATCTCCCCAAGTGAACTAAGGCACAATCCATAGAAGGGTGATCAATTTATCCATAATTTTGTCCCTTTTCACTTTCTCCAAGGTTTAGCCCTCAAGGATCACGGTCACCTAGGGCATCAATTTCTCAGGAATTGAGCCAAGGAAAAATCTCGATCTCCTAGAAGGCACTGCGTTGGTGGGTGCCCTCCCGCTCCACAGAATTTCAAGCAATTCTGACGGTGGGATCTCCAGGAATCCTGAGCACTAGCTCTAGGATCGAAATCTGCCTAGGCATCCCCAAGGGTAGACCTCAATGTTGAGATTTAGGGGTAGCATCGGGCGTGTTCTAGCTCCGAAAACTTGTGGAGGGGCTGGAACACATGAGATCTCCAAGACCCAGAAAGTGTTTGGAGAAATTCCATCTGGTGTAAAAGTTATTCAAATAATTAAATTTTTTAATGGGGACCCTAAGTCTAACTTAGGGAAATTAAAAAATAAAAGTGAATCAATTTACTCATGTGATGAGAATGTTCTAAGTGACATGGATCAAGCATTCTTTTAATCTTAGCCATCAATTAGAGATTAGACCACAGCTTTTGGTTTGCCAACAAGAAAAGTATAAAGGAAAGGCTTGGGGTCAGTTGGAGAACACACACACAGCGGATGCACTGAAGCTAAGTCGAAATTTTGGGGCGGGGTTTGCTGAGGATTTCGAAGTGAGTTTGCAATGCAGTGAGGGGCCGAGATCGGCAAGGGATGATTTGATCCAAGGTCGAGAATACAACAACAGAAAGGCAGCATCGTACCAGGCAATGCAGAGGCCAGCAGGAGGGATGCAACCCAACCAAGCCGATGCAAAGGGTGACGCAGAGGCAGTGCAGAGGCCTTCAGAGTGACGCAGGGGCAGCCTGTGTTGCGCAGAAGCTGCGCTAGGCTAGAGGGGCTGACACAATTACAGGAAGAGTTGCGCTGAGGGTTCCAATGGGCCAGAAATGGCCCATTATCTGTAATTCCTGATTGAGAGTGTGATTCAGCCATATTTTCTGTCTCCGAGTGATAAGGTACAACTGCCGTGTATTTTCTCTGTAAGGCAAACCGTTTCTAGTGCCGAGAATGTTGTATTCATATTCTACATAATAATAAAACCCTCTAGAGTTGTTGCACCAGTTTTCCCGCATTAGGTTTTTCCGGGGACATTTGTCTGAAAAATCTGTCATTTGTCATATGTGTGTAATGTTCATTAAATGATTTGTATTTATGTAGGCTGTTATTTGTGTTTACTTCGAAGTTTTTCTGAATATTCAGTTAAATAACTTGTGAAGTAAATCAAGTAGGAGAAGTAAACCAATAGTTGGCAGTAGGGTGTTGCTTCGTATTGGCTTCGGCAGTTGTGTCACGGTTCAGTCGAAAGCAAAAGTCAGTTGCTTTGAAGTTTGAGCTATTCTGAGGCTGAGTATATGGCAGCTAGCCAGGCTAGTTGTGAGGCCATTTGGCTTCGCAAGTTGTTGTATGGCCTATTTGATCAAGAGTTGAGACCGACAGTTATTCACTGTGATAATCAGAGTTGCATTAAACTCACAGAGAAACCAGTGTTTCATGACAAGGCAAAACACATTGACATCATATATCATTTCATCAAAGACTATGTTCAAAAGGGGGCAGTGAAGTTGGAGTATATATCAACAGATGAGCAGGTGGACGATGTTCTCACGAAGTCCTTGCCAAGAGCCAAGCATGTCTATTTCATGGAAAAGATGGGTGTGGTGAGAAACACTTTCCTCGGTAAGAGGGAGTGTTGATTTTTAATGTACCTTGGACAAGTGGTTTCCCATGGGTTAGTCTCTACCTAGGGAAAATTGTCCAAAATAATTATTTTTCTAAGTGTGACTTTATAAAGTGAAAGTGACTTTATAAGTGGTAAAGTCAATGTTAAGTTATAATAATAAAGTGAAAAATGACTTTAAACATAAAGTACAATGTGGGCAATTTATTTAATCGGTGAGTTAAAAAATAGAAAGTGAGAATTAAATGCACATTTATTTTCATCCCTTGATCTAATGAATCTGAGCCATTAGATCTTAGGGTTGCCCAAAAGTCATTTAGAGAAACAAAAGCAGGAAATGAAAAGAGAGACTGTATTCATTTCATTCTTCGTGAGCAGATTGGAGAAAGGAGGCTAAGGGCTGGAGAAAAATTCTGAACAAGAAATTTGTAGCAGCAAGCTGAAGGGGTGATTTCTGGGCAAAGCTGGGCACGGAAATCAAGGCATAGAAGACAGCAGAAAGTACAGTGCGAACAGCATTTAATGCTGTGAGCTGCACACAGTTCGAGAGAAGTTTTTGCGAATAAAAATAAATAAATAAATAATTGTAGACTTGTATGTTCCTCTCAAGGATATCCCAAGCCTCTTTTGTTTTCATTGCATCTGCAGTGAGGGGAAGAATGTTGTCATCTATGCATTCCTTTATGCATTTTAATGTGAATTCGCTCTTTTGTCTTTTTGGCTTCCAACTTCAAATAGATCTCAATCAGCTCTTGTTGTTGCTTTTACTTTCTCAGCCTCTTGGCTTTTCCCATTTGTTGAGCACTGGATGATGGCAGCTCAACAAGCAAATCAACCTACAAACATAGCAGCTGCCTACAATGAAAACGTTTCGTTCACGGTTACACCTCTGTGGTGGCTTCTCTGCTGCACAGATTGAGGAACATACAGGTCTACAAATTCTCTCAGCTGTCAACTCTGATTTTGACAGCAATGGTTGTGGCTATGGCTCACGGTGGCAGCTAGTGCAGTTGTTCTATTCTCAATATCGTGGTGGCACTTCAGGCCACTCACAACCGTTGGTGACTATTTCCAGCAATGGCGCTCCTCTTATGGATCACAACACTCCAAACAACATGGCCCTTTTTAATTAAGCTCAGATAAATCCTTTCAAATAAATCCCATAAATAAAACCCTTTTAATTTTCAATAGAAAAAGAGGTTTTTTAAATAAATAAACACTATTACAATGGCCACTATTAATTGTTCA
The DNA here is from genome assembly GCA_034641835.2 of Pinus albicaulis. Taxonomy (NCBI): domain Eukaryota; kingdom Viridiplantae; phylum Streptophyta; class Pinopsida; order Pinales; family Pinaceae; genus Pinus; species Pinus albicaulis. The sequence goes on along the minus strand of CM076582.1, from coordinate 596,941,573 downwards.
CAAAAAACCCACTATTACAATGCTCCCCTTGTTTTTGTTTTAATAGACCTTTTTTAAAACTTTGAAAAGTCTATTATATAAAAAAAAGGTTTTAAGTTTTCAACCTTTTTGACTCATGGCCTCGTATGTGGCGTTTATATAATCTACCACTCAGATCCGAGAAGGAACCTTCCTTTGTAAACAACTTTTCAAAGAAGACTTTAAGTCTATCTACTCGTTTCTAATTGGAGGCTGGGATTTTTTTTGGACCTTTTTTTTAATCTGAGGCTATTGCTCCTTCCGTTGAAGACAAATGCGTTAGACCAAAAAGTGGGATTTTTTTGTACCATTTTTTTGATCTGATGCTATCGCTCCTTCCATTTAAGACAGGCATGTTAGACCAAAATCTGGGATTTTTCTTGTACTTTTTTTTTATCCGAGGCTATCGCTCCTTCTGTTGAAGACAGCAGCCTTAGACCAAAAAGTGTAAGTTTGGTGTGACTAACATGGCTGCTAAACTTCTCGTGTGCATTAGTAATGCAGATTTTGTAGCTTCGCATGTGCATTAGTCATCGCCCCTCACGACAAATTTTATAAAAAAATTCCAACTTTCTCTTTGAGCTGAACGCAACAATTCGTCTCGCCCTGGCTTTGACTGATAGATTACGGCTTCTTGGCAGCAGCTGGCTTCTTCATTCTCCTCCTCGAGCTCTTGTTCTCTATGCTTTCAAATGCTGCTCTCAAGGAGTCTTACGCAACCTAGCACTTTGATACCATGACAAAAAGATTGCAAAGGCAGAAAACATGAACAAGAATGAACTTGAAACAGGAAGTGGAGCAAACTTGGAGAGGACTCACTATTCACATTACTCAATAACAACTAAATAGATTACATAGGAGACATCAGCAATAAATAACTGAAGTAGAACTCAGCCGGAACTCAAATAACTGAACTAAACTGGAACTGACTATGACAGCTAGCAGACACATGGGACAGGGAGATTAATTATCTTGACACTAAACAATGTAGGGCTGTTGGCTGGCTGGCTAAAGAAAAAGAAATTTTTTTCTCCTATGGGGTTACCCACATTTTCGTGGGTAAGAGTCCCTATATTTTTACGTGTAAGTTTCTTGTATAACATATTATTTCAGTAAAATAATAAGACACTAGAGAGCACCTTTTGTCTCTTCATTTCTTTCCCACTTAAGGGACATTTTCTTAATGATTCGTCAATAGGGAGAAGCAAACAAACAAATAAACAATCATACAATGACCAGAAAATAAGCATTGTTTTGTAAGTAAATTTTTAATAACAAAACACTACCTTTGCAGATACCTTGTTTTAAGGACATAATACCTATCTACTAATAAATGCAACAATGAGAAAAAGACAAATGGCTTATGACGTTTCCAGTAATTGAACCTCAAGAAATATGTAACCGATTAGTTTCAATGCTGAAGGATAGAACAAGTCAAACTTGTTATTTGAATTTAAAGAACTTCCTCATATAAATCTCAGTCATTCCAAATAATAAAACACAATATATGTTGAACAAAGACAATAGATGTACCTTGTCATATACCATAGATAATCAGTAGAATCCTTGGTGACATTTAAGTGTTCTAATATGCCTATTGCTGAAAATTTTCCTTCTCCCCACAGACCAATTGGCTCTTTATATTCACTCCAAACTTTCGATAATTGTGACTCTCTTACTCCAAGTTTCAAATATTCAGAATCAAAGGTTCCTTGTGAAAGAGCAGGCCTCCTTTTCATGCTTACTATGGATGTTTGAGAACCAACCTAATCAGATAAGCAACATCCATTTCAAAAATATCACCAAATATAATAGTAATAGATCTAGATTCTAAAGAGACAAACATATCATTGAAGATGGAACAAAGTTCCATTTGTAAGATAACAAAACTAATAGTGAATCACTAAGGAAAACATCTCCTAAAAACAAATATGATAGAATTAGATAAACGTTAAGAGATACAAATATTTTAATGTGGATTAAATAAAACGTTAAAAAAATGTAATATCCCCAACGGGAAATAAACAGTAATACACAGAAATACAACAAACAGATATATAGAACAAAATGCCGGAACCAGAATATGGAACAAATACACATAAAATGCCAGAACACTAAGCCATTTTATTAATCTGAGAATACATGTATATGGGTACAAAGATAATCAGAATGAGTGCACCTATCCTTGCCCTAGGCAAGTGGAGACCCTCTCAGAATAAGAAATGGCTGCAATAGAGACAGCGTCCTAGCTGGCTGGAGAAACTGCTGCTGCAATGTACTGGAACTAGGGGCTGATCCCCTCACTGGAATGAGCTGAAAACTGGAAAGCTAGCTGATCTCAACCCTCCGGACAAAACCCAGAAATCGTGAAGCAAATGCTCCACCTCCGAAAATGCACCAAATAAACCCTCTCCAAAGAAAACGTTGTCTCTCCCAGTGACAGCGCAGAAGCCCAAGGAAACGCTGGGAAAAAGGGCTGAGTCCACCTGCAAACCCTCCGGATGAAATAGCAAAACTCCTCAGGGCTGGAAAACGCTGAAATCACTGCCAAATCCCCACACAACAAACCTGCTCACAATAACTGCGTCCTCCCTAGCTGGGACTGCGTCCTCCCTCCTAGACTGCGCAGTCACAAAAGGGGCAACTCCTCTGCAAAACGTCCACCAGAAACCCACTGCAAATCACTACTGAAACTGAAGGAAAAACCTTGCTCGAGCAGGCACTCGAAGTCCCCCGGAGCCAAGGGTGAGATCTCCGACCGGAGACACTCAGTTTGCACTAAACAGTGCTGCAGACCGACTAAACAACCGGCGTGCTGAAGTAGACAGAAGTCTAGCTCTCAATACCAATATCATATCAACAATGCCAAATGGAGTGGAAACCCCACCTTTTATAGTGCTAAACTCCCTCCAAAACCCTAACTGCGTCCTTCACCCTCCTTGGCCTGCGCAGTTACCTTAGGGTCAGCGTGAGGCCTCCCCTCATATGCGTGTGGACCCCCAAGGCCACCCCTTTAAGTTATAACGTCCATCAACTAGGAAAGCACTTTATTTCATTAAGTGAGATGACCCCCCCTTATTTCTCACTTTATTTATTATTTTTAGCTAAAGCGGCAAAATTAAACAAAAAATGAAATATTCCAATTAGCAATGCTAATTAGGAATATTACAGTCTCCCCCGGCAGAACGTTGCTTGTCCTCAAGCAACTGAAGTGATGGATGCTGCAAGATCCTCTCATCCTCCCAAGTGGCATCCTCATCCGGTAAGTTCTTCCATCTCACCAAGAACTCCCTGATCTTCCTGCTCCGCAGCTGCCTCTCCCTAGTGTCAATAATAGCCTCCGGCTGTAACACCAGATGCCCCTCATCATCTGTAGGTGGTAACTCCTCGGTGACTGTCACATGCTGGCCCAGTGCCTTTTTCAGGCATGATACATGAAAAATGTTATGAATCTTGCTGCCTTGGGGCAGCTCCAACTCATACGGAACCTGCCCGATCCTGCGTATCACCCTGTATGGCCCATAAAAACGGGGCTTCAGCTTCTCCGCCCCCTTCTGCTTGAGCGAGGACTGTCGGTATCACTGTAGCCGTAGGTAGACCAGGTCTCCTACCTCAAAGTGTCTCTCCACCCGACCCTTATCAGCATACAACTTCTGCTGATTCTGTGCTGTGGCTATGTTGTCCTTGAGAGCTCGGAGGATATCTTGGCTCTCTTGGATCCATAACTTGGCTCTCGGAGCCCTGCTAACACCAAACATCATGTCCACAAAAGATAAGGGATGATATCCATATAAAGCATAGAAAGGTGTCATACCAATAGACATATGGTGCGTTGTGTTGTAGCAGTACTCGCCCAAATGCAGCCACTTCAGCCATGCCCTCTGCTGCCCACTGACGTAGTTACGCAAGTAGCCTTCCAACCACTTGTTAACTATCTCTGTCTGCCCGTCCGTCTGGGGGTGATAACTAGTGCTCGGTGTCAACTCGGTCCCCACTAGTCGGAAGAGCTCCTGCCAGAATCCGCCCATAAAGCGGCTGTCCCTGTCGCTGACAATGGTCTTAGGTAGACCATGTAACCTGAAAACCTCCCTGAAGAACAGCTCAGCCACCTGTGCTGCTGTGTGATGTGCGGATATGGCGAAAAAATGAGCATACTTCGTCAGCCGGTCAACGACTACGAAGATGCAATCCTTGCCCTGCACGGTGGGCAACCCTGTGATGAAGTCCATCGATATGCTCTCCCATTTCCCCTCCGGAATGGGAAGAGGCTGCAACAACCCTGCAGGATGGCTCATCTCTCCCTTGTTTCGCTGGCAAATATCGCACTCCCTGACATGCTGGAATACGTCCTCCTTGAGGCTCTTCCATGAGAGCCTCTCCCGGATAGCCCTGTATGTCTTGGTCAACCCCTGATGGCCCGCCAATGGTGAATCATGTGAAGCCTGGAGTATCTTCTTCTTGAGCTGAGACCCCTCAGTCAAGAAGATCCTGTCCCTGTAATAGATGATCTCATCGACCACCCTGTACCTGTCATCTGCTACCTGCCCATCCAGAACCTCGCATGCAAACCTATCCTTGGAGTACTCAACCAACAGTCGAGCCCTCCAATCAGCGTCCAAGCTCATGAGTGATAACGTGGCCGGTCTACGAAAAAGGGCATCAGCTACCACGTTATTCTTCCCTTTGACATACTCTATGTCAAAGTCGTAGGCCTGGATCTTGCTGATCCACTTCTGCTGTCTCTCCTGCAACTGCTTCTGCTCCAGGAAGTACCTCAGGCTGTTATGATTGGTCCTCACCCTGAATCTGCCACCCACCAGGTACTGCCGGAATTTGGCCAATGCATGCATGATGGCCAGCATCTCCTTGTCGTATATGGGATACAACCTCTCGTGTGGAAGGAGCTTCCGGCTCTCGAAAGCAATCGGATGACCGTCCTGCATCAAAACTGCACCAATCCCCTCTCCGGATGCATCACACTCTAGGACAAAGGGCTGCGTAAAATCTGGCAACGCTAATACAGGACAACTGCTCATCACCTCCTTGAGCTTGTCAAAAGCTCGCTGTGTTGTGTCCGACCAACTGAATGCCCCCTTCCTCGTCAGGTCCGTGAGGGGTGCAGCAAGCTGAGAGAAGCCCTTGACGAACTTCCTGTAGTATGTGCAAATACCAATAAATCCCCGAAGCTCCGTCACATTCCGCGGCTCTGGCCAATCTCTGATAGCCCTGATCTTCTCCTCGTGGACTCTCACCCCGTCCACTCCTATAATGTGTCCCAGATACAGCATCTTTGTCAACCCGAACTCGCACTTGGAGAGCTTGGCATAGAACTGCTGCTCCTCCAAGATGTGCAAGACTGTCTCGACATGCTGGAGGTGCTCCTCCCAAGTCCTGCTGTATATAAGTATGTCATCAAAGAAAACCAGCACAAACTTTCTCAGATGACCCCTGAAAATGTGGTTCATGCATGACTGGAAGGTAGCCGGTGCGTTGGTCAGCCCAAATGGCATGACCAGAAACTCAAAGTGCCCATAGTGACACCTGAAAGCGGTCTTGGGAATGTCTTGTTCCCTCACGCGTATCTGATGGTACCCGGATCTCAAGTCAATCTTCGAGAAGAACCGTGCTCCTCTCAACTCATCCATCAGCTCATCGATCCTGGGGATGGGGTACTTGTTCTTCAGGGTCTTCTTATTCAGAGCCCTGTAGTCAATGCACATGCGCAATGTGTCGTCCTTCTTCTTCACCAACACTACAGAAGAAGCGAAAGGACTCGTGCTGGGCCGAATGTGACCAAGGGCCAGCAACTCCTGGATAGCCCGCTCTATCTCGTCCCGATAGGCCTTGGGATGCCTATACGGTGTGGTAATCACGGCCTATATCCCCTGCTCAAGCTCGATCGTGTGCTCAAACCCCCGATCCGGTGGTTGCCCTGGTGGAATATCCCCGAAGACCACTGCATACCTGTCGAGAATAGACTGTAGATCAGGATGCACTGTCTGCCCTGTATCCACTACCTCTGAAGCCCGCAACTCTACCGCCCACTCTATATCTCCCTTGCGGAAGGTCGCCTCCATGCTGTGTGCTGACACCGTCTGAGGTGGGTATGTGTGCTGCCCCCGTATCTTCTCATGCTTCCCCGTCTTGGGATCATCCCACTCCATCTCTAGGGCCTTCCAATCTATCGTGACCTTCCCTAGAGTAATAAGCCACCGAACTCCCAATATCAGGTTGGTGTCCGGAATGTCCACCACAAAGAAGTGATCTGTCAATGTATAAGTGCCCATCGTCACTGATAACTCCGGAACATATCGAGCACATGCCATGGTCTGATCACCTGGGACCAAGACAGAAAACCCATCAAAGCCCTCTGTCTGTATGCCTCTCCGCTCAACCATCTGGGCATCAATAAAATTGTGGGTGGCCCCACTATCAACTAAGACTGAAACCCGCTGTCCGCGCACTGTCCCCCGTACGCGCAGTGTCAAGTACTTGGGGACTCCCCGCAATGCGGCTAGAGCTCCCCCAGTGGGTGCAAACGATGCCCCACCTGTCGCGGGTGGTGGAGGAGGTAAGGTACTCTGTGCTGCATAACAATCTCCTGCCTCCACATCATCCCCATCATCCTCTTCTCCACTGCTCTCGGAGAAGACCTCTATGAAATGTGCCTTCCCTGCCGCACATCTGTGTCCCGGTGCCCATGGCTCCTGGCAAGTGAAGTACAACCGCTTCCTCCTCAGCTCTCTCCTGGCCTCATCATCAAACTGCCCTCGTCCAGGATTCGCCTTGGGAGGCGGAGCCCTCGTGTCCTTACCCTTAGGCTGGAAAGCCTGTCTCTGGGGATAAGCTGGCCGAGTCCTGGGTAAGACATCCTGTAAGTCTCGAGTCCTGCTGATGGCATCCTGAAGGGTAGCCGGTTTGTTCGACCGGACTAGGCCACGAAGTGGCTCTGACAGCCCCTCCACAAACATGTAAACCATCCGAGCTGCAGATAAATCAGGTACCATCACTGAAACCCTCAAGAAGTCTGAAATGTATGTCTCTGCACTCCCAGTCTGTTTGAGCTTGGTCAGCTCAACAAAATGCTGCTCCGGGTCCCTCCTGTCAAAGCGCTCAACCACCCTCCGGGTAAACTCAGCATATGTCGTCACTGTGGAATGCTCGAGTGTCGCCATCCCATGAAACCACCAGTCCTGGGCCTCACCCTCCAGATGCAATGTAGCCACCTTAATGGCCTCTGACTGCGACATCTGGTTGAGCTGAAAATAGATGTCCAGCTTCTCCACCCAGGACTTTGCCGAACTGTTTGATGAGCCATCAAACGTGGGCAAATGGAATCTACTAGCCGCGCGGTGGTCATCACGGTGGTGCCTGTGCCCCCGGTGATGATCACGGGGTCTAATGCCATACTGGACCTGGAGATAGCTCTCGAAGGTGAGAGAATCCATGAATGCATGTCCGTAAGCCTGATATTCTGCAAAAACACCCGCCATCTGAGCCGGATCCATCTCTCGCTGTGCTGCTGGCCCTGCGTCCTCTGCCAGGAAGGTAGGCATGGTAGGTCGCGTGGGTGCTGGAATATCCCTCCGTGCACCTCCCTGTACTCCTGCCCCTGTGTCCTCTGGCAAGAATGTGGGCATAGTGGATCGCGTGGGTGCCTGAGTCGTCACAATGGGGATAGCATCATGCACTGGTACGTGGTGAGACATACCCGATCCCTCACCGACCTGGAAAACTCTAGGGGGTTCTCTCTGTCCGACCTCTACGGCCGCGAGCCTCTGTGACATCTCCTGTATGTGATGGAGGAGCGTTTCTCTAAATCTCATCTCATCATCTGCCATTGGGTTCCGCTGCTCTGTGCCCCTCACAGGCTGCTCTGCCTCTGAATCTGTCTCAGGTGGCTCCTGATCAGAATCACTTCCCCCGAAAGGAAACTTCCACCTACCCTCAGCTTCTCTGCGTCTCCTCCGATGGATGTAGGGATTATCCCCGGGCGTCATAGACTGCTAGCACCACAGGCTGAGCCAGAACTATGCTCTGATACCACTATAATATCCCCAACGGGAAATAAACAGTAATACACAGAAATACAACAACCAGATATATAGAACAAAATGCCGGAACCAGAATATGGAACAAATACACATAAAATGCCAGAACACTAAGCCATTTTATTAATCTGAGAATACATGTATATGGGTACAAAGATAATCAGAATGAGTGCACCTATCCTTGCCCTAGGCAAGTGGAGACCCTCTCAGAATAAGAAATGGCTGCAATAGAGACAGCGTCCTAGCTGGCTGGAGAAACTGCTGCTGCAATGTACTGGAACTAGGGGCTGATCCCCTCACTGGAATGAGCTGAAAACTGGAAAGCTAGCTGATCTCAACCCTCCGGACAAAACCCAGAAATCGTGAAGCAAATGCTCCACCTCCGAAAATGCACCAAATAAACCCTCTCCAAAGAAAACGCTGTCTCTCCCAGTGACAGCGCAGAAGCCCAAGGAAACGCTGGGAAAAAGGGCTGAGTCCACCTGCAAACCCTCCGGATGAAATAGCAAAACTCCTCAGGGCTGGAAAACACTGAAATCACTGCCAAATCCCCACACAACAAACCTGCTCACAATAACTGCGTCCTCCCTAGCTGGGACTGCGTCCTCCCTCCTAGACTGCGCAGTCACAAAAGGGGCAACTCCTCTGCAAAACGTCCACCAGAAACCCACTGCAAATCACTACTGAAACTGAAGGAAAAACCTTGCTCGAGCAGGCACTCGAAGTCCCCCGGAGCCAAGGGTGAGATCTCCGACCGGAGACACTCAGTTTGCACTAAACAGTGCTGCAGACCGACTAAACAACCGGCGTACTGAAGTAGACACAAGTCTAGCTCTCAATACCAATATCATATCAACAATGCCAAATGGAGTGGAAACCCCCCCTTTTATAGTGCTAAACTCCCTCCAAAACCCTAACTGCGTCCTTCACCCTCCTTGGCCTGCGCAGTTACCTTAGGGTCAGCGTGAGGCCTCCCCTCATATGCGTGTGGACCCCCAAGGCCACCCCTTTAAGTTACAACGTCCATCAACTAGGAAAGCACTTTATTTTATAAAGTGAGATGACCCACCTTATTTCTCACTTTATTTATTATTTTTAGCTAAAGCGGCAAAATTAAACAAAAATGAAATATTCCAATTAGCAATGCTAATTAGGAATATTACAAAAAAACAGTGTATTGCCTATCTAGCCTTTATACTGTGAAATTAAAAAATTAAAATAAAATAAAATAAACTGAAGGGAAAAATATAATTATTTGTATACAAGAAAGAACCATCTACCAAATTCAGTAGCTTGGGAATTGGGGTGAATTTAGATCATAGATTCACTTCTATAGATGCACAGAGGCAAATTTTTATAGGCATGAAATCTTGAAGGTTACGAAACCTTTCACAAATTCCTTTGCTTTCAAACATAATCTTTTTGTAATTTCTAAGTTTCTACAGTGCCAAGGTGTGAGTGAAATTTGGCTCAAATTTCAAACTTCAAAAATGCAAAAGGATTTACCTTGAGGTTCATTTATATGCCATGTTTCTAAGTCTTAATGTTTGAACGGGGAAATCTATTCATCAAAATGGTCTTACCCTCTTATTCCATTGACTCATTCATTCTATCAAGGATCAACTGAGGATTCACTTCAATAGTTGAGACATAGTCAAGGTCACATCTCAAACTGCCCTACAGTCAAGGTCATTTTATCTAGGACAGCAATACTTGCCTTCTACACCATGTCCTAAATTCTATTTTATTGTTTGCAGATGATATGGTCCTTCAAGACTCGTTCCTGGACAGATTGCAGAGGCAACTAGATGTCCTCTTTTTCTGCGATGTTCATCAGTTGATGATCAATCTGGATAAAACCAAGGTCATGATCTTCAACATGTTGAAGAAGATTCTCTCTGCTTACCACTTCTTTTTCAAATGTGAGTGTTGCCACACAATCTAGCAGGGGTACTAGGAGGGGTATCTAAGGGACAACTACTAGACCAAATGACAACAATGGGGCAAAGACCCACTGTCACCTCAATCAGTGTCCCCTGCTCTTTACAAACTTTCACCGATGGGAGAAGTCCCAGTATGAAGGAAATAACTAGGATTATAGGGTCAATGACTAGGTATGTCGTGATTTCCAAAGCCCATTCAAAAGGAGAGACTCAGATAATGGCTCGATTACTTCAAGGGAAAGATAATTATTCTCCAAGAAAGTCCTATGGGGAAGCCTAGACCTAGGGGATAGGGATACTCAATACATGGGATACACCTAAATCAAGGCTTCCTAAGGGAATAAAAAGACCTCTCTTAAGGTTTTGTGAGATAGTGATCATATAAAGATTGGGACCACAAGAGCGACCTAGGGGATCCAAGCAAGGCCTAGGGTTTGCAAAATCAAAAGAGGAATGAGATACCTTAGGTCAAGCAAAGATAAAAAAGGTCAAGAAATGATCAACATCCAACGATTTTTCAAGGATGTAATATTCCTACTAGGAATTAACAGTGATAATCAAAACAAAAACACCACATGCAACACAAAATTCAACATAAAACTTGACACCCATAAATTCAGCCAAAAACTGCACCAAGTTGAGTCATTTTATTATCAAAGAGGAGTGTACAATATATGTATGGAATATGTGCAACTGGGATGGCTAAAGCAAGCTAAACAAACCTCAGGTGAGAAAATGTGTGCCAGGATGTTGGAAAGTACTTCCTCTTCAAGCTTTGCGCTGACCCTAGAAATATGTTGATGTTGGCTGGAAAGAGATTGTTGTTTGACCCTCCTAGAGTGCTCAAAAAATTTTGCCAAATTAACCGTGGGCTCTCCTCACAAAACCCACACCGACACAAAAAGTGTTGGGCCTCGTTCCAACCTTCCGAAATTACCCCCAATTAGTGTGAGCTCCACCTCCAGCTAAGTAATTTGCAGTGCGCACTACCTGAGAATCTGTTGCCAAATCCCTCCAAAATAGCTGAGAAAATCATCTAACAATTCTTCTTATGTCCCACTGCAAAACCCAGCCCCAAACTCCCGGTCAAGCCTCCACAACCAATGCACTCCTCTAGTGACTGTGCAAGCCCAGTCAAGCCACCTCTGCACATGCCCAGGAAGAAGAATTTCAGCCTGAAGAATGACCACACAATATGCCCGCAAAACCATTGCAAAAAGGTTGATAATACCAAGGACATGTGACCCTAAATTCCCAAAACTAGCTCTGCCTTGAAGCTCTCTCCCCACAAGAGTGTGTGGTCCCTTTCTGCGCAGTCTGCTCCAAAGTAGCTCGAATCTCCCTGCGGAACTCCTCCGAAACACCTCTACAAATGTAGCAAAGGCTCCCCTAGGGTGGCACTCGAAGTCCACAGAAGGAGTTGAGATATCCCCTCGGAAATGTCGTGTGCTGAATAACACTAGTAGACTTGGCTCAACAGCTCAAGCATACAAGAGATTTTGTTTGTCAAATCATCAAAAACCCCCAAATGACGCCTTCTCCTCCTATTTATCCTTGATCTTTCTCTCTCTATGTGTGCCCCATACATCGGCCCCTTCTTCTCCCTCTCTCTCCACAAGTGTGTTTTCTGCAAAGTGGTGTGTATTCCTCGTGGGGTGGATCGTGGCCCCCACCTTCCACTAGGAATTCGATTTGCCTCCTTTTCCAATGCTGGAGCCTCCTTAAGCCAAAAATGAAAACTGGGGTCCTCCTAACCCACTTTTCCTAAGTCTAAGATGGCAAAACTTCAAAATTGGCAAAAATGGTAATTCACTTAACACAATTGCTAAGTAGGAATATCATAGTCTCAAAATGCTTCTCAACCCTCAAAAATGCCTCTCAAACATGTGTCTATCTGCATCGATCTTTTGTTGATTTTGGGTTGTCTGTAAATTATCATTGAGGGCCCTAAGGGTGTCCTGGCTATCCTGTATCCAATCTTTGGCTCGTGGGGCCCTATTGTCTCCAAACACCAAATTAGCAAATGTCAGAGCATCATAATCATACAGAGCACAAAATGTAGACATACCTATCGACAAGTGGAATGTGGTGTTGTAGCAGTACTTTCCAAAGTGAAGTCACTTCACCCATGCGCGTTGTTGCCCAGTCACATAATTGTGCAAGCACCCCTCCAACCACTTGTTCGCAATCTCCGTTTAGTTATCGTTTTGTGGGTGATAATTGGTATTGGGTGTGAGCTCAGTCCCCACTAACAAAAAAAACTCCTGCCAAAATCCCCCCATAAATCGGTTGTCCTTGTCACTCACTATGGTCTTAGGGAGACCACGCAACTTGAACAACTCCCTAAAAAACAACTCGGCCACCTATGAAGATGATGATCAGGAGGGTATGGCGAAGAAATGGGCGCACTTGGTCAGCCTATCGACCACTACATATATGCAATCCCACCCACGTATTGTTGGTAGCCCTATTATAATAAAATACATAAATATACTCTCATATTTCCTCTCATGAATGGGAAGAGGCTGCAGTAATCTCGTGGGTTGTGTCTGCTCTCCTTTGTTCCTTTGACAAGTATCACAATACTTCGTGTGCCTCAAAACATCACCCTTGAGGCCCCTCCACGTGAAACGATCCTGGATGGCTCCATACGTCTTAAGGAAACCTTGATGTCCTGCTAGCGGAGACTGATATGCATCCTGCATAATCCTCTCCCTCAACTGCGAACCAGGTACCAAATAGATCTGGTTCTTGTAGTAGATCACCTCATCCATCACACGAAACCGATCATCTGCATGGGTGCCATCTAGGATCTTGTAATATCCCCAAAATTAGCAGTCAGCTAATTGGGATATTAATTTTGATTAATTTCGGCAAATCCTAATGTTGGGCAGAAATAAAGGGATGAGGGGACCCATGAATAAAACATTAGAATAAAAGCACTTTCCTAAAGTCACTAGGCAGATTAATTAAATGATAATGTGGGGCCCATGAGGCCAAGTGACAGCGTAGGAGAGGAGGCACTCAGGACAGCGCAGTGGCAACGTGGGAGAGGCAGCGCAGCATAGCAAGGGACAGCGTGGCACAGAGGGACAATGCAGCATAGGTGGGCCCAAGGGAGTTTAGGGGTTCACAAGCATAAAAGGAGAGGAAGGCAACCTTTCTCATTCATTCTTGCATCTTGTGATTTTCTGTCTGTCAAGACTAGAGCATGTTCAAGCTGTTTAGCTGGGTCTGCAGTGTTGTTTAGCACAAGGGTGTCTCCGAGCGGAGACCTCAACCTCGTCCTCGAGGGGCTTCGAGTGCCCGCTCAGGAGAGGAGCCATACCATCAGTTTTGGAGAGCAACAATACCATTTCAGCCTCAGGATTACGCAGTCACTTCCAGGGGCAGCGCAGTCTTCCAAGGAGATTACGCAATCATAGAGAAGAGCAGCATCCGGGGGAGAAAACTTCACAAGATTTCAGTCGAGAGATTGTGAGGGGACCATCCCTTTTACAGCTGAGTTTTTCAGAGAGTTGGAGGCCCTTCTTTCAGCGTTTTCTTCAGAGAGGCCAGCCTACCCAGCAGGAGAGCATAGCCATCCCTAGAGGGTGAATTTTCGGAGTCAGCCTTTCCGGAATTCCTTCGCGAGTTTTTCTGGGTTTATTGAGGAGAAGCCAAGATTATTTTGGCAAAATTTTCTGGGCAGATTTGAGGTGTCAAACAGAGATTCTAACTTAGCCAACAGCTAGAGGACTAAGTCACATGACACGAGGACACGAGACACGGAGGACACGTAAATACGAGTATTCGACACGAGACACCGTGACCTCGAAAACAGGACACGAGGGACACATTTTATTTATATTTTAAAAAAAATAAAAAATAAAAAATATATATATATATGAAATTTTAATATATATATATATATTAAAATTTAATATATATAATAATTTATAAATTAATATTAACAAATTAATAAATTACAATTATACAACTTACAACTTACAACTTCAAGGCTACAAGCACATAAGAAATACTAAAAGTAAATAGTCATTAAAACCATAAGCTATAAACTTATAACAACTTGCATGTTTGTAGAAGACCTAAACAACTTTTGGTATGCAATGTCTGGAAGGGATGCTTATAATTGAAATTAGAACATGGACAAGCAAACATGGAATACATTAATGGATTAGGACTAAAATATTGAAATGCTGAAAAGATTGTTTGAGAATCAGGACATTCAAAAGATGTAAAATTTCTTCAAAAGCCTGCTACTTGTGTACACTGTACATATATATTTAGCATATGGTAGGGTGCCAGACTGCTAGTCTGTTTGCACTTGTACTATATATGGAGTTTCCACTTAAGCTAAAGGAAATGTTGTTAATTATTAATTTCTTTCGCAGGTTCAAACAGGGGTTCAGATTCTTCGTGACAAGCAACAAATAGCTGAGGCTCATTCTCAACATGTGAAATCTCAAGCGTATGACTGCACTGCCTCACAACAAAGCTTAGAATCTAGCTCTATCGATAGTCAATAACTTACAACAATAAATTATAATGAATAATAATAAATTTAAATATTAAAAATTTAAATTTTAAAATTTATACATATATCATATATGATAATCATATTACATACCTGTGTGCCGTAACACGTCCTCCGTCTGGGCAGTCAAGGCAACAATGGCAAGGCAGTGCCAGGGCAGTCGGGGCAGCAATAGCAAGGAGTGCCAGCAACCTTAACGCCAAACAACACTGGGCAGCAATGCAGTAGGAGGCAATGCAACGGCAACGAGTCTGGAACTTGAAATGCACGGAGGCAGCAGCAGCAACGGGAATGCGGCAATGGAAACGAAGGTTCAAGGCAGCAGCAACCACATTAACGACAACAGCAACCACACCGAAAAGAAATAAAACTAACGAAATTTTTATCATTTTTGTATTTTTTGGTGGAAAACGTGTCCAAATGCGGGAATACGTTAGGGCAAGTATTCCAAACCTAGGAAACGAGTATTCCATTTAAGGACACGCATTCAAAAACGGAGGGTATGTATTCAGTTTCAGAGGACACGTCCAAAAACGTATTTGACACGTTTTAGGTCGTATTCGGTGTCTGACATGTGAAATACGGGACACGTGACCCTGGAGGACGTGTCCTGTGACTTAGCTAGAGGAGCTATTGGAAATTGGGCCGAAATTCCGGGGTCAACATTCCTTCTAGATGGGGTCAACTTTTCCTTGGATGGGTCCATGGGGTCATATAAGGATGCTTCTGAGGAGCATGAGGAGTCATACGGAGTTGATGACAATAGGCTTGTTTTGTATTCCAGTGTGCATGTAGGTATCAGGAGACTCTATGGGAGATGTTCAGGATGATGAGTCACTTATGATGATTCAGCCAGAGCGACTTATGTTACAGCTAGAGGACACATTGGAGCATCGGAGCAGCCCCCTTCAAGCATACATAGATGGGGCTAGCAGCACAGTTGGGTCACCTTTGGCCATTAGAGAGAGAGAGACAGAGCTACCTAGTCAGATCTCATGCGTTGACTTGGATAGTGGGATGACACGACCTGAGTTGCACAGGGTGCAACCTCTGCATGTCAGGGTTGCTCTAGGTGCAGGAGTTCACGCATTCGATCCCTCTCTTGGGGTTGGATGGGGAGAGATTCTAAGTTGGTACCTGGTGGAGTGGGTTATGGAGATGGTGATGCACCGAGGTGTGGCTCAGCAGGAGCTTCCAGGCACCGGGGTTACTAGAAGCCCTGACTAGCATTAGGATCCGGGCTAGACTACCCATCACTTCCCTATAGATGCAGATCCGTTGAAATCCCACAAGAAGAATATGGCGAAGGCTAAGCGTTTGATCCTCAACAGAGTGAGGGATCATGTAGTATGTTACATCGTTGGCAAAGGGACTGCCAAGGAGATGTGGGATGCCTTAGCGACATTGTATCAAAGATCTTCCGAGCAACGGCAGATGTCTGTGTAGGAGAAGATGCGATCTATGAGGATACAAAAGGGAGAGCGCATTGATCCATTCCTTACAAAGCTTCAGGAAAACTGAGATCAGTTGGCATCTGTAGGATCAGCGCCTCAAGGGACCGAGATGGTTCGAATAGCCCTGAATTCAGTCTCAGATGAATGGCAAGTCTTTGTCCAAATCATCTTGGGCAGAGAAAGGTTGTCTGATTGGGAACAGATGTGGGTCCCTCTTCAGTAGGAAGAGATGAGGCGAGATATGATCAAATGCAAACTTGATGGCAGCAGCAGAAGTGGGTCGAAGCCCAAGGAGGAGGAAGAGAATGCAGCCCTTGCATCTAAGGGGCAGCAAGAGCAGCGGAGGCATAAAAAGGACATCTTGAAGATCAAGTGTTTTCGATGTGGTGAAATGGGTCACTACGCTACGCAATGTCCTCTCAAGAAGAAGGACAAGGACAAGAAACATGATCTGCATGTTGCAATTGTTAGGATCGAGGAGGAGGAGTTCGCCATGATTGCCCACATATCTCCAGGGGAGAATTGGGGTGATCTAGAACAGTAGTTTGAAAAAGCTGCAGTTGGGCAGGATCCTTGAGGAGTCCACCTCTTGGATCAATACCTTGCTACGGGTGCCCAAATCAGAAGTAGCAGGATGGACCAGTGTCAGTTGATGTAGAGGAGTGTTAGAGTGACAACACAGTGGCTAGAGAGCACCAAAATCTGAGCAGCGCAGAGCAGAGTTGGCAGCAGTGCAATAAGGCACAGCGTAGAGTCAGCAGCAACACAACAGCTTCAGAGGGTCTGCACAGAGGCTAGCAACAGTCATATCTGTGCTAAACACTTAGATCATTATTTTGGATGTTTTTTTGCTCATATGTGCATTGATTACAAGGCCCTTAATAAGAAGACGATGAAGAACCGCTACCCCATTCCATGCATTAATGAGTTGATGGATGAGTTGAGGGGAGCCAAGTTCTTCTGAAAGACTGATCTACAGTCCGGGTACCACCAGATCCGGGTAAGGGGCAAGGATGTCCCTGAGACAACTTTCTGGTGCGATTATGGGCACTTTGAGTTCTTGGTGATGCCCTTTGGGCTAACAAATGCTCCAGCCACTTTCTAGTCTTGCATGAACCACATATTTCGTGGCCAACTGAGGAAGTTTGTACTGGTGTTCTTTGACAACATACTGATCTCTAACCAGACAGGGGAGGACCACTTGCAACATGTTGAGGCAGTACTGCGTATCCTGGAGGAGCAGCAGTTCTATGCCAAGTTGTCCAACTGTGAGTTTCGGTTGACCAAGATGTTGTATTTGGGCCACATCATAGGTGTTGATGGAGTGCGTGTGCATGAGGAGAAGATCTGAGTCATAAGAGATTGGCCAGAGCCCAGGAATGTGACAGAGTTGAGGGGATTTGTGGGCATTTGCACCTACTATCGGAAGTTTGTGAAGGGGTTTTCACAGTTGGTCACGCCCCTCACCGATTTGACAAAGAAAGGGACCTTTGCATGGACAGCTACAGCGCAGGAGGCTTTTGAGCGCCTCAAGTAGGTGATGAGCAACTGCCGCGTGTTAGGATTTCCTTATTTCACTCAGCCTTTCATACTAGAGTGTGATACATATGAGGAAGGAGTGGGGGTTGTATTGATGCAAGGAGGGCGTCCCATAGCTTTCGAGAGTCAGAAGTTATTGCCTCACCAGAGGTTGTACCCCATATAGGACAAAGAGATGTTGGCCATCATACATGCGCTAGCTAAGTTCAGACAGTACTTGGTGGGGAACAGGTTCTGGGTGAGGACTGACCACAACAGCCATAGATTATTTTTGGAGCAAAAGCAGCTACAGGAGAGGTAGTAGAAATGGATGACCAAGCTCCACGCATACGAATTTGACATAGAGTATGTCAAAGGGAAGCACAACGTGTTGGCAGATGTGTTCTCTAGGCGGCCAGCGTCGTTGTCATTGATGAGTGCTACTCCGGATTGGAGGGCCCAGCTATTAGTGGAGTATTCCAAGGATCGATTTGCATGTGAGGTCCTTGAAGGGATGGTGACTGATGAGAGGTATCGGGTGATGAACGAGGTGATATATTACAGGGACTAGATCTACTTGCTGGCCAACTCCCATCTAAGGGAGAAGATTCTACAGGCTGCCCATGATTCACCAATTGCGGGACATCAGGGGTACACCAAGACTTACAAGCCATCTGAGAGAGGTTTGCGTGTTAGGACCTCAAGGATGATGTTTTGCGGCATATCAGGGAGTGTGAGACATGCCAGCGGAACAAGGGTTAGTTGTCACACCCAACAAGTTTATTGCAACCTCTTCCCACTCCGAAGGGGAAGTGGGAGAGTATATCCATGGATTTCATTACCGGGTTGCCCACTGTTCAAGGCAAGGACTGCATTTACGTGGTGGTGGACCGACTGACAAAGTATGAACACTTTTTTGTCGTTTCAGCCGGGTACACAACCTCATAGGTGGCCGAGTTGTTCTTCAGGGACATTTTTCGATTGCATGGTCTTCCCAAGACCATTGTTAGTGATCGGGACAGCCGCTTCATGGGAGGATTCTGGCAGGAATTGTTCTGATTGGTGGACACGGAGCTCACTCCTAGCACGAGCAACCATCCTCAGACGGATGGGAAGACCAAGATAGTTAACAAGTGGTTGGAGGGCTACTTGTGTAACTATGTGACAAGATAGCAGCGAGCATGGATACGGTGGATGCACATGGGAGAGTATTGTTATAACACCACCTACCTCATGTCCATAAGTATGTCTCCTTTCCAAGTGTTGTATGGTTATGATGCTTTATCATTTGCTGATGTTATGCTTGGAGACAACAAGGCCCCACGGGCCAAGGATTGGATCCAAGAGAGCCAGGACATCTTGAGGGCTCTCAAGGACAACATAAGGATGGCCCAGAACCAGCAAAAGATGTATGCAAACAGGGGCCGAGTTGAGAGACGATTTGAGGTTGGGGACTTGGTGTTCCTCCAACTTCAACCGCACAAGCAGTCCACACTCAATCAAAAGGGGGCTGAAAAGCTCAAGCCCCACTTTTATGGGTTGTACCGGGTCACTCAGAAGGTTGGGGAGGTGGCCTACGAGTTGGAGCTACCCCTGGGGAGTTGGGTGCACAATATTTTTCATGTATCTTGTCTGAAGAGGGCCTTGGGACAGCAGGTTACAGCAACTACCAAGCTACCCCCTATGGATGATGAGGGGCAGTTGGTGCTACAGCAAGAGGCCATTCTGGATTCTAGGGAGAGGCACTTGAGGAATAGGTTGATCAAGGAGTTCTTGATCAGATGGAGAAATATACCGGACGAGGATGCCACCTGGGAGGGCGAGAAAATCCTCTAGCACCCATTATTTGATATGCTCTAGGCTAGAAAACTCTGCCTATTTTCATACAAATTTTAGAGTTCTCTTTCCATTGTTTATTGATTTAATCCAGATGAGCTAATGTTTGTTGGAAGTTTTGTAGAGGATCATCGTTGAATCAACTAGCAGCATGAGGGGAAGTCTTCAAGAGACCAACCCATTTTTGGCATTGTTTTCAAGGAGCTCTCATTGTTATTTGAATTTCATAGAACAAATTTATTTTTTAAAGTACTTGTTCTTGCAGGGTTCTCCTTCACATAGTCTATGCATCAATCAAAATATTAAAAAATTTATTTACATCTTTTAATTGTGCTTTCATTTCATTATATAGCTATTCAAGGGCTTCTTATAAACAAGCGATGGGCATCTTTTCCCGTCACTTGATTTAGCCTTTGTATATTATTTTGTACCGTATTCACATACTTACATGCTCTCTTTTTACACTAACTTTGGTTCTAAATTTGCAGCACTAACATTCTTGTTTATAGGTTCTCTCTAGCATCAAGTTGCATTCCAAGGAGGTCGTGGGCATTAGGAGAGCTTGTGGAAGAAGGCTAGGTCATACACCACTTTGGAGCTTGTATTCTTCAATTTTAGAACTCCTACATATCTTTTGAGGCTCCCTACTTGAAGGGATTTCCTTCTAGTTCCAATAATTCACATTGTATTCTCTCATTGTATCCCTTCCGTACAGGGTAACAATGAAGATTGAGATTCGTAATCTCGAAAAAACAAGGTTAAAAATTCAAAGAAGAGAAGCAAATCTTTCTCTCTTTCTTTCCTCTATTTATTTACCCTAATCTATTCTCTTCTTAGCAGGTTTGTCCTGAAAATGAGTCTTTGATTAGACTCGAAACGTAGACTAAAAATGAAGACTGTGGATATTCCAAGTTTTGCATCTGAAAATTTACACCACAGAAACCTCCAATCTATCATTGTTACCCTGTACAGAAGGGATAAATTGCTTGAGATTCGTAATCTCGAAAAAACAAGGATAAAAATTCAAAAAAGAGAAGCAGATCTTTCTCTCTTTCTTTCCTCTATTTATTTACCCTAATCTATTCTCTTCTTAGCAGGGTTGTCCTGAAGATGAGTCTTGATTTAGACTCGAAACGTAGACTAAAAATGAAGACTGTGGATATTCCGAGTTTTGCATCTGAAGATTCAATGCCTTATTGTAGACATGTGATGACCTACATGATGAACTCACTTGTCCTTATGCAAAAAGGATCTTAGATGGAGAAATGACTGGAACAAGTGAACAAACAACGTAGTTGGAAAAGACCATCATTTGTCCTTGGAAAATTGGATGGGAGTTATGGAGAATAGCCAAAAGATAAGTCAAAAGTCTCTATCCTCCTATAGTGTGAATAATTTGGAAGAATTGGATAGGATCACTGAGTTGTATGGAGAGAAACCTTCATCAAATCAGATTTTCTAGATAGCCAAAGATAAAGAAAGGGCAAGAAGCAAGGGAAGAAATCAAAATGCCCAAAAGACTTTCACTCCACCTACATCCAAGTTAAATATTGATATGGGAGGATAGATAAATAATGCAAAGATTTTGGTATCTGTGACTGAAATCATTAAGATTCCCTCCCAAAGATATTAGTTGTTGAAAGCCATTGATGCCCCTAATGGAAAAGAAATGTCGAATTTTTCTAAAGATAGATATGAGGATGCCCCTATCACTTTGCAAAGTAGTGATATGTGTAGAGATAATAGAGACCATCAACCATTTTTCATCACTATGTTGGTGAATGGAATGCTTTTGCACAATTGTATGTTTGATTCTGGGGCATCATCGTGTGTCATGACTAAGAAAGACATGAATCAATTCAACCTGAGGATTTCTAGACTTTACCACAACATTTGTGCTATGGATTCGAAAATTATTGAAGTTTTTGGTTTGATAAAGGATCTTCAAGTTCACTTGGTAGTTCATCCTGATATTATGATCACCATGGATATTGTGGTGATTGATGCGTCTGATGCATGGGGGATGTTATTGTCTAGAAAGTGGGGAGCTGATATACAGGGTAGTTTGCAAATGGATTTAAGTTATGCTGCCATCCCTAATAGTGAGGGCATCATGGTTAGGTTGGATAGGGAATTGGAGAGAAAGTTTCACGTGGAAAATCACAAGGAGCCTCATAATGAAATTGTGTATGAATTCGATGACTTGGGAAACTATGCTATCTTGGCTAATTCTATTGCTCCTTTGGAAAAGGAGGTGGAAAGTAAGAAGGATTGGGTGTGGCACATGAATTTTGATGGTGCCCATTCAAGGTTTGGTAAGGGTGTTGGAATTGTCCTTACCTCCCCCCTTGGTCATAAATTCAAGTTTGCCTTTAGGTTGGAATTTGATGCAACTAACCATGTAGCGGAGTATGAAGCTTTATTGTTACGTCTAGAGTTGGCAAATGACTTGAACATTAAGACGCTTAGTATCAAGGGGGATTCTGATCTAGTCATTCTTCAAACAAAGAATCAATTTGCATGTAAGAATGATAGATTAAAGAAGTATCGAAATGTCGTTTGAGATAACATGGAATATTTTGATGCATTAGATCTTCAAGCAATTCCGAGAGAAGGAAATAAACAAGTTGATGAGCTGGTTGTTGCTGCATCTACCTTACAACTTGGAGAGAACTTGGTGGATGATAAGATCAAGATGGAGGTTATTTTTAGACCATCAGTTCCTGACAATGTTGAGCATTGGAAAATCTTTAATGAAGAAAGCCAAGTGATTCGTTTTTTAAATAATATGGAAGAATTCTCCGGTTTCAAGGTTGGCTACAAGGAAAAAGGTTGTGATTATGAGGAGTGTAATGTTGTGTCAGAACCCACTCCTAGGGATCGTGTAGCCATGGAACAGATGTTTGACAAACATGATGCTGTAAAGAGAAAAGAGGATAAGAAAATTGACCCAGGGGAATTTATTGAAGTAAACATTGGTACCCCTCATGACCCAAATATTGTCAAAATAGGGAAGGGCACCACCGAGGAGGAAAGGAAAACATTAATAAATTTACTTCAAGAATATAGGGATGTTTTTGGCCTTTTCATATGAGGAGTTAAAGGGTTATAGGGAGAATGTTATGGAGCATACTATCCCTCTTAAGGATGAAAATGCCAAACCCTTTAGGCAAAAACTTAGGCAAATAAAGCCTAAGTTAGCCCCCTTGGTGCAAAAGGAGTTGCAAAAGATGCTTCAGGCTGGAATTATAGCTCACACTAGGCATTCCACGTGGTGCTCAAACTTGGTTATTGTGAGAAAGAAGAATGGATCTTCAAATGACAAGTACCATGACCAAGACTCCCTCTTGGAGAGGAAAACCCACGAGAAATTCTTCTTATAGACCTTTCAGATGACAAGTACCATGACCAAGACTTAGACCCTTGACCTATGTATGCTTCCAAGACCTTGCCATTGCTTCTATGTTCATTGTTGACTTTCAATGTTGACTCTTCATTTCTGCACTAACCTTCACTGCCCTTGAACTTCAACACTGCCTTGACCTCGCAATTATGACAGACTTCTTCACGCTGTGATTTACCTCAGAGATGCCCACAATACTCCTCAAAGCTGCCCTTACATTCATTCTTAAATGCTCTCTGAAATCCGTACTTAATACTCTCTGAAATCTGTACTTAGTACTCTCTGAAATATGCACTTCTTAACCTCTGAAATCCGCACTTTTTAACCTTTAAAATCTGCACCTTTTAACTTCAGAACTCTGCAACTTTTTGACTCAGAACAGTCCGCATTTGAAGCCCTGATCTCGTCCACAAAAATCCGCACTTTTATGCTTCAGTAAATTCGCACTATAACAGAGCAATCCACATTGTTTTCTTCTCCTAAATCCACACTGTGGACCACTGAAAAACCGCAGAGGAATCCGCACTTTTTCACAGAGAAACTTGTCCAAGTTCTGTGTTTTCTGCACAGAAACTATATGGTATATATAGTTTTTGCTGCCTGTTGAAAAGTGTAACTAGGATCGGTCTTCATATTGACTATGTAATTATGTATTTATGTAAAAAAGAAGACAGAGAATAAAACGTATTTTTATTGTATTTGCTTCATGGGTGTCATAAGCAAGAATTTTATTATAGGTTAATAGACTTCTTCTTGATGTCTATTTAGGGTTCGTCTTATGTTTATAAGTGTAATTAGTGTCATGTATATGAGAGCCTAGTCATCATTAACTGCTCCAAGACCTTGTCATATACCTTGTGGAAGAATGGCTTGAAACAACCCTAACTCAATGCTGAAGATGAATGATGGAAGTTGACCTATTTGCAGTTACATGTCGGCCTACAAACTTGGTGTAGGGTCATCCTACTAACTTGGTGTAGGGTCGGCCTAAAAGGAGGGTCATATGTCCTATATATACTCTGAACTGTGGCCCATTTGTCATCAATAATTGCAGATTGTTCTTTGTGATTTCCACAGTAAAATTGCAGATTGTTCTCTATGATTTCCACAGTAAATTGTGGACTGTTCAGTGGAGTAAAAAGTGCAGATTTCTGAGGTTGGGATCAAGGTTACAAATGCGGATCTCTATGAAGCAAATTGCGGACCGATTAAAGAAGATGCGGATTGATTGAAGCAGATTGCGGACTGTTCTGTGAAGTTTAAAGTGCGGGTCCAGGACAAAGTTTCAATGCAGACTTCTCTAAGTTAATTAGAGTGAGAAAAAGCTTGAAACTAGTGTGGATTCATCTATGGTAAAGATGAGGATTGCTGGAAGCATATAAGTATGGACAGATCTGAGATTCCACAACGTGCAACCCTGTTTCATGATTTGTTAAAGAAGTGAATGCTAATATGTGTGATAAAGATGTGTACACCTGTTATCCAAGTAAAACAAGAAGTGCGGATGATTCACAGTGATAAGACATGTCTAAGCTGAAGAGCTGAAGTGGTGGTGCAGTTCAGTGCAGACTTGCAGTGGTGCAGGAGAGAAGGATCAACGTTGTGAAGCATACAAAGAAGAATTGACAAGGTCTTGGTGACATTCCTAGGTCAAGGGTCTGAGTCTTGGTCATGGTACTTGTCCTCTGAAAGGTCGATAGAAGAATTTCTCGTGGGTTTTCCTCTCCAAGAGGGGAGAGGTTTTGCCCTGGCTCAAGTAGCCTAATTTGGTGTCTCTTGTACTTTGATAATTGACTTGATGAAAGACTAATTAAGCTAAAAAGAGAAGACTTAAGTAAATCAAATAAGCTCACAAGTAATTATCAAGAAGAGAATTTGAATTAATCTCCAGCCCTCCAAATTCTCAACAATACTTACTGCGCAGAGGCAACGCTGGGACTGTCTACTCATGCAGAGGCCAGCTAGGGTGATGCAAATCAGAAGTTGTTTGATTCAGAAGTGCCGGAAGCAGAGCTACAGAACTTCAAAAGTTGCTGGTGGGGTTAAATTTCTTAAGATTCAGAATTTAGCCTAAGCACTGGGAGACAAAGAGCAAGAGGAGATCAGCTTCTTAGAGGGTTTCTAGCCAAAGAAATCTGCAGATCGATCAAAGGATCGAAGAGAGTTGTTTCGTTGTTTTGGCATATTTCCAAGAGAGGAAATCAGTTGTCAAAGGAAACAAAGGGTGCCTTTCTTCGCCAAGGACCCTATATCCGAGCTTCAGTAGAGAAGTGGGGGGAGGAAGTTCCGAGAGAGTAGATCTGAGCCAATGGCACCTCACGGACTACGTGATCAGGATAGGTTGGATGGACTGTCCAACTTTGCAGTCTGGAAGGCCAAAATCCTGGTAGTCATGGAGGCATATGGTCTAAGAGACCACACAGAAAAAGTCTTGGCCACGCCGACCACTGTGGATCTCCTGAAGAAGCATGAGGAAACTACGGCACATGCCAAACGTTTCATAATGGATGGGGTTAAGGATCATATTGTTCCACACATAGCTGAAAATAAAACAGCTCATGAGATGTGGAAAGCCTTAACAACCCTTTATGAAGGTAAGTCTGTCTAGAGGAGAATGCTTCTGGAGAATCAGTTTTGATCATTCATGATGACCAAGGGAGAAGAAATAGAGCCCTTCCTTTTCAGACTACAGTCGATCAGAGATCAGTTGTCTACCATGGGTGCGAAGGTGGAGGATGATGTGATGGTAAGGACTACACTCAATGCGGTCACAGAAGAGTGGGAAACATTTGTCCAAAGTGTCTTGGGTAGAGCGGACCTTCTCAACTGGCACAATATGTGGGCAATCCTTCGTCAAGAAGAACTCCGCTGGATCACCAAGAGGCAATACAGCATAGCATCCAGTAAAGTGAACAAGGAAGAGGAAGATGATGCAGCCTTGGCATCAAAGAGGCAGCAAGGGAAGAAGAAGCGTGATCTATCCAAGATCAAGTGTTTCCAGTGCGGCGAACTAGGACATTTCGCCAGCAATTGTCCACAGAAGAAAAAGGACAAGGAAGCTTCGACTTCCAAGGCTGTTGTGGCGGACGATGGGTCAGAAGATGATGCAACCATGAGCGCTCATGAACCACGAAAGTGGGGCAACATGGATTTGTAGAGCAGCTACAGAATGATGGCGGGATCCTTGAGCAGCTCATCTCTTGGATCACATCCGAGCTACGGGAGCCTTAAGACAGTAACGGGACAAGTGGAGTAGTTGGTGCAGAGAATCACGGATGAAGCAGAGGCGGAGCTGAAGGCTGAAAGGAGCAGCGCAGTGCAGATACAGCAGCAACGTAGCAGCAGCAGCAGCGGCAGCGTAGGGGCTGATGTGACTTCAACAGCGCAGACAGAGCTGCTTATGCAAAGCAAAGCTGCAACAGCGTGGAGGCTTCAGGAGGAAAGCGGAGCGAGCAGTAGCGTGAGAGATTTCAGCATAAGGGGTTGATGTGACTTCAGCAGTG
Organism: Pinus albicaulis; assembly: GCA_034641835.2. Taxonomy (NCBI): domain Eukaryota; kingdom Viridiplantae; phylum Streptophyta; class Pinopsida; order Pinales; family Pinaceae; genus Pinus; species Pinus albicaulis. The sequence continues at coordinate 596,915,310 of CM076582.1, read as the reverse complement.
CAGAGGGAGTCTGTTTACGCAGTGCAGAGCTGTAGTTGTGCATCATCCTCCAGATGACAGCACAAATCAGCAGCCGATGGAGCTTCAGTGATAAGGATGCAGCCGAACTGACTTGTCTGCCAAAGATTGGGCAGGAGCTTCAGTTGTTTCTCTCAAAAACTGAAGTTGCAGAGCAACAGATGGCAGCACGGATGCAGCAGATTGAGAGGGAATTGCAGTACAGATGTAGCAGTGGCGGTGGCAGCGTCATGGGCAGCAGTACAGAATGGCAACAGCAGCACAGTGATGAAGGGAAGCAGGTCCAACATCAATGTAGAGACCCACACTAGAGATCAGTGCAGAGCTTCAAGGTGAAGCAAAGTTGTACTAGAGCACATTCCTCGCTAAGAGGGAGTGTTGAGTTTTCTAGAGTGTTGGGGTAGCATCGGATGTGCTCTAGCTCCCAAAATTTGTGGGGGGACTAGAGTACATAAGACCTCCAAGACCTAGAAAGGGATTTGAGAAATTCCATCCAGTTTGGGAGATAATTAATTAATTAATATTTTTAATTAAGGACCCCAAGTCTAACTTAGGAAAATTAAATTATTAAAGGTAATTAATTAAAACATGTGATGGAATTGTCTTAAGTCACACGGATCAAGCTTTCTTTTAATCTGAGCCACCGATTCAAGATCTGATCATGGTCGTTGGTTTCCCAATGAGAAAGTATAAAGGAAAGGCTTCGGGTCATTTGGAACACACACACGGAGGCAGAGCACTGAGACTAAGCTGAAATTCTAGGGCAGGGTTTGCTAAGAATTTTCAAAAGTGTTTCAGCTGCAGAGAGGAGTAGTGTAGGCAAAGGGGATGGTCTGATCCCAGTGCCTAAAATAAACAAGAGGCAGAGAGCAGCATCTAGAGGCAACGCAGAGAAGCAGAGGCAGCAGCAGCAGTTACGCAGAGCAGAGGTAGCTTCAGCTACGCAATCCCTTCTGGAGCAGCGCTGGGCGACAGGGGATCCATGATCCACTTGGGTTACGCAGAGACCCTTATAGGACAGCGTAGAGTCTGTGTCACCCATTCTGGGGTTACGCAGCCCTCTCTAGGCAAGCACAGAGGCACGCATTGGCTGACTAGGCTAACATAGGGGTTTCACGGGCAGCGCTAGGGTTTCTAGGGCCAGAATTTGGCTGAGTCTTGTAAATCTCATCTGAGGGTGTGGACCAGTCAAGTTTTTGGCTTCAGAACAGCAAGTTAGCTGCAGATCTATCTTTTTCTTTTGTCAGATTAACCAGTGTGGTGCCCAGATTCGCTGTATTCAGAAAACTACTTAATAATATAAACCCTCCAGCAGCTAGAAGACCGATTTTCCCGCATTGGGTTTTTCCGGGGACAGCTGTCCAGAAAATCTTGTGTCACTTTGTCTATTGTGCATGTACTTTTCTATTTTAGATTTGAATCAGTGAAAGTCTGTTATGTGTTTACTTCGATGTCAATCTGAAGATTTCAGCATTAATAACTTGTTTAAGTAGGAGAAGTATAACCAAATCTAACAATAGATTTCTGCATAAAGTAACTTCAGAAATTTTTCACACTACACATTATAACTTGGATTGTATTCCAGTAGCTACAACAGGAGTGTTGATAATTTGATAGGGCAGTGTTTAATTCAATTCTCTTACTTGATAATTCCTTGTGTTATACTTGTTATGCTTCTATTACTTAGATCTTCTCTTCATTAGCTTATTATGTTCTTCATCAAGTCAATTATCAAAACACAAGAGACACAAAATTTTGGCTCTTCAAGCCAGGGCCAAAACCTCTCCCTCTTGGAGAGGAAAACCCGAAAGTAATTCTTCTTCTAGACCTTTAATTGACAAGTACCATGGCCTTGACTCGGACCCTTGACAACAATATGCCTCCAAGACCTTGTCACTGCTCTTTCTTTGGCTCCTTATGTTGATCCTCCTTTTCCTGCACTGTTTAGGTGTCTCTCAAGCCCAAATATAGGGTTTACCTTAACGTTGTGGTAACCCTCCTTTATGTTGTAGTTACCCTTAACCTTTTCTGAGATATGCTAGAGTATAGATCCAAACCAGAGATGTATATACTCCAGCACCGAGCTTATATATCTGTCTCAATCTTCATGTATATATGCGAGGTATGGTGACCCAAGACCGAGGCTTGTATTGCCTCTTCTTCACACTTCTTACAGTCTCCTTTTCATACTATATTTTACACTAGATTCCAGAATAGTCCGAGCTTCTAGACCGAGCCCTTAGCCTCTTCCTCGCATGCCTTGTAGCCTCTTTCTTCGCTCCAACTTCAGACCCTTAACTCACACTTCTATTGCAGACCTAATCTAAAGTGATGGTGCTACAATGAAGTCACAATCCATTCTTATATAGGGACTGTTTCTCCTATCCTAGGCCGACATGATCGTTGATGGAAATCCGACTTGTCAAGGAGGTGTGTCTTCCATATTTGAGCCGACTTACAAGGAGCATTTAGACAAAGGTCTTGGAGCTTATTATTTACATCAATAAGTGACCTTCACAAGTGTAACACTTCTTCATATACATGACTCTTTAATTATATATACTTATGACAAGATGACAAACCCCTAAAGACATCAAGAAGAAGTCTTGGACCTATAATAAAACTCCTTGCTCATGAAACCCATGATGAAAGTATTACAAAATTACATTTTATTATCTTTGTCTTATTCATTACATAAATTCATAATTACTAGTCATTATGAAGACCGAACCTAGTTACACTTTTCAACACTCTCTCTTAACTAGGGAGGTATTCATAATGGTAGATGGTCACTTTCAATCTGAAGAATCTCATAAGAAGAATTTGATTGGTAATCCATCTGTTATAGCATCATATTATCCAGCATTGTCACAGTGCAAGTCCTTGACTAACAGCTCCATCTCTCAAGAGCTACAATGCTAGTGAGACCAATGATTATAGACACCTTTATCATTGTCTCCAAGGTACATACTCCACCCAAGTGTTCACTGAGTATGACCTTAAAGGACTATTCTTATCGAGATAGTTAATCCTCAAAGAATATCCATCCTTTCACGACTACTCTTATCGGAACTTCTTATCACATTCTCAAAGAGTATTGGATGCTAGATGATTACCCAATCCCGCATTTTGTCTTCCAGGTGAAGACCAGAATGATGTGTCTATTTCTCCCTCTTAACTAGGGAGGACATATTCCACAGCAGAATATAAATAATGCACCTAAGCTTTCTTCATGGCTTAGGAATCATAGAGTTTCTTCCAAGTAAGAAACTTATTATCAGGCTCCCTCTTAGTCAGGGACCTGCAGCAGCGATGATGAAAACTTACAGTTGCTCATGAAGGACTCCTTCCGTTGATGACATGAATTGAGGAGCCCTCAACTTTGGGATCTCTTCTTAGGGCATCGATCATCCATCACTTTCATCCAAGAGCCATGTCTTCTATCAGAAAGTGATCCATCAGTCTTCTCATCTGGTCTAGCTTCATGTTATGTTGTTTTCTTTCGAACCATATATCTTCCAATGATATTTCATCCTGCCATATGGTTATCAACTTGTGGAAGGCATCTACTTCCATTTGGCAGCCCTGCATAAGCTCATCAGATGTTATTCAATTATAAATATGAATACGTAAATCAAAAGTTACCTCAGTGATGATCTTTCACCATGACATCCTTCTTGTAGGCATCGGCATCCTTCGTATATGTTGACACATCTCCAGAAGATATGTATTGCCAAGGGTCTTCATCTTTTCCGTACTTCTTATCGGAGTCTACATATTTTCCCAGGAGATTTTCTAGTCAAGTCTTCTTAGCTTCCTTGGATGTTGACTGCTCTTTTCATGATTGCACTTTTTCGCGATCTCTTCTTTTTTCTCTCTTTCTCGACACAATTTTATTTCATTCCCAGGAACTTCCATTGTTTAGTTCCTTGTATAATCACCTGATATTCCATATGAGGACATATTATGTTGATTTCATCTAGTGTAGATCATGCCTTTTGGAAACCTATGCATCTGAAGAGTTTATGCTTTCTATTTTGATCATACTTCTAAAGATAGAAGTGTATAACCTACAACCACATGACATGACTTCATAACATCCAGTGTCAGCATATATATACATGTACCTCATTCTTGTCCTTTTGAGTCATCCTACATCAGGTTTCTTTAGAATGAAAGAGTTTCATTCTTGTCTTGCTTCATCAATATGTCATCATATTCTAATCCTAGAATTCTGCAAGTTAGAATTCTTGAAGAAACCTTTTTGCTTTCTTTCTAATCAGTGAATCCAAAGAGGATTCCACTAGAAAATGTCAGCACTTATTTCCTTATTGATTATTGAATGATGACCTTTGACCTTGATGACTGCCTTCTATAAATGTTGTTTTCAGTGAGGTTTCCAGGAGCCACTTATAGTATAGATGTCACATATGTGTTACAGACATCCTCCTACAACGAGTGCTCCACCTTCAACGCTACCATCATGATGCCAATCCTGGAGTGATGTATTTATCTAATATACCATGCTTCCTAACATACTATTTTATAACCTGATAGATACCTCTTAAAGAAGAAGATGATCTCAATCATAATAGAGATCTTTCACTTCTTCTTTCTTAGGCTTCCTTGAATCTGGTTCTTCCATTTTTCTGATGATATGGGCTTCTTCCTTTTTCCTCTTGTCCTTATATTTGGGACAATCTTTCTTATAGTGCCTAGTTTCATTGTATCCATAGCATCATAACTTATCTGTGTTTCTCCTTTTCTTCTGAGGACCAAACTTATCAAATATTCTCTTTGACATGGCAGCATAGGCTTGATTCTCTTCATTTGATCCTATATCAACTTTAGCTTTTAACCTCGTCTCTTCTATCTTACATAGAGACCATAGATCCTACAATGGTGTTGCTTCTTTCTTCCCATAGACACTTGAATTTTCCCAATCCCTCTGGTAGAGCATTCAGCATCATTGTAATCATTTCTCTATCAGACATCACTTCTCTCAATTCTTGCAGTTGATCTTGTACTTCATAAAGTATGAAGTTATTCCTTCTCTTCACATCTTCAAACTGTATAGTTCTTATCTCAGAGATATTACTTCTCCAGCAGTACTTATCGAGAATAGCTCCACCAATTTTGTCATATATTTCTTTTGAAGATTCTAGTTTTGATACATAGGGGATGAGAGAGTCCTTTGTCGATTCTATAAGAATCCTCTGGGCTCTTATGTCTCCTTTCATGTATTTGGCATGACTTCATTATATTTTTCTTCCATGCAAGAAAGTTTGATACCCTAACCAGTTTGTTGCTTTCTTTGCAAAAAGACATTTTCATAGATTCATATGAAGTCATTAAGATACTTGAGTAGATGCTTTTCTTCTTTTATCAGCTTCCTTGTTGATGATGATGTAGATAACAGCATGAGCTCCCTCTTAGATATACTTCTTTAAGAGTGGTGTAAGGTGGTAGATCACCTTGGATCCTTGATGATCAAGGATGGCTTGATGATGACTCCAACAATGTTGATTGGATTTTAACACCAAATATTTATTGATGGTGATGGCTTCTATACGGTGTCCTTGATCTTCTTGAGATGGTTTTCCAATTTCTACAACCTGCCTCTTTAGAACCTGAAGATAGACTCTTCAATGTAGATCTCTGACAGTTGACTTTTCCTTCTAGAAAATTGATCCTTGATCTTCTTGGTACTTGAGTGTCTTCTTGTTAAATAGCCCTTTCTAGCACCTTAGCTCTGATACCATGTTGAGAATTTCATAGGGCAGTATTCAATTCTCTTACTTGATAATTGCTTGTGTTATACTTGTTATGCTTCTATTACTTAGATCTTGTCTTCATTAGCTTATTATGTTCTTCATCAAGTCAATTATCAAAACACAAGAGACACAGAATTTTCGCTCTTCAAGCCAGGGCCAAAACCTCTCCCTCTTGGAGAGGAAAACCCGAAAGTAATTCTTCTTTTAGGCCTTCAATTGACAAGTACCATGACCTTGACTCGGACCCTTGACACCAATATGCCTCCAATACCTTGTCACTGCTCTTTCTTTGGCTCCTTATGTTGATTCTCCTTTTCCTGCACTGCATTGCATCTCTACTAGGGAAGCTCGGTCCCTAATCTAGTAGTCCTGAGCAAAGTGCTTCTCCTTGTCTTTCCTTCCTTTCTTCCAGCCTTGGCTTCCTGGTGTCCTCTTCTCGGTCCTTCTTCCTATACTGTTTAGGTGTCCCTCAAGCCCAAAGATAGGGCTTACCTTAACGTTGTGGTAACCCTCCTTTATGTTGTAGTTACCCTTAAACTTTTCTGAGATATGCGAGAGTAAAGATCCAAACCAGAGATGTATATACTCCTACACTAAGCTTACATATCTGTCTCAATCTTCCTGTATATATGTGAGGTATGGTGACCCAAGACCAAGGCTTGTATTGCCTCTTCTTCGCACTTCTTACACTCTCTTGTTCGTACTGTATTCTGCACTAGATTCCAGAATAGACCGAGCCCTTGACCTCTTCCTCGCATGCCTTGTAGCCTCTTTCTTCACTCCAACTGCAGACCCTTAACTCACACTTCTATTGCAGACCTAATCTGAAGTGATGGTGCTACAATGAGGCCACAGTCCATTCTTATATAGGGATTGTTTCTCCTATCCTAGGCCGTCATGATCTCTGCTGGAAGGTTGACTTGTCAAGGAGGTGTGTCTTCCATATTTGAGCCGACTTACAAGGAGCAATTAGACACGGTCTTGGAGCATATTATTTACATCAATAATTGACTTTCACAAGTGTAACACTTCTTCATATACATGACTCTTTAATTATATATACTTATGACAAGATGACAAACATCTAAAGGCATCAAGAAGAAGTCTTGGACCTATAATAAAACTTCTAGCTCATGAAACCCTTGATGCAAGTATTACAAAAATACATTATATTATCTTTGTCTTCTTCATTATATAAATTCATAATTACTAGTCATTATGAAGACCGAACCTAGTTACACTTTTCAACAAGGAGATGCTCTGAAATTCATAGAAAGAAGTAAGCTGAATTTATTTATTCACAACCTAAGATCATATGAACAAGAATCAAAATGTCACAATTTAAGCAATTAAGTATTGTGAAGTATGATACTAGTAAAGAAATGCTGAAAAAATTAACCTAATGCAAAGAAACCGCTTCCACCAGCCAACTTTGTGGGTAACAACTTTCCTTCTTGATTTCATAGATACCTTACAAGTTTTCATTCCAAATTCCAAGTTTCCATCCTTTATATCTGGCATTGTTGAAAACTTGTTGGCAAATACCTCTATCATGTCATGAATCATTTTTCAAGATAAATGTTCACTTTCAGATGAGCTGTAATCAGTGGATATAAGGTCTACAAAGAATTCAGCTGCATTTGCATGCTCTGGACAAACAAACCTGGAATATATTATTGCAATAAAGTGCCTAGAACATTGGAAACTTGGAAAACCAGAAACCTGGAAACTTGGAAACGTATCCATATTTTCTGGAAACGTATCCAAATTTTCTTGAAACTCCTTTGAAACGTTTTCAATCTCAGGCTAGCCATTTCCAAAAAAGTGAAACATGGCAGAAACGTTTCCATGTCGTTTCATACACGTTTCCGTATCTGAAATGCCGAATGGCATTTCCGGGAGTTGGGGGCAGCATTTACGGTAACCTAGATTCCTATCTATCTCTTGACATAGAAAAGAAGCTCAAGCGAGTTTCAAGAGTTTCAAGCGAAATTCAAAGCTAATTTCGGTGGACTTCGAGTGCCACCCTAGTTAGCTCACTGGGATGATTATTTCAGATCTTCCATTGTGTTTATTGCAGGGTTTCATAAATCTCCAAGAAGGCCGAGTTGATTAATTACTTCAGATCTCAAGAACCAAGTGATACTCCTGTAGCTGATGTTGAAGTGCATCTCCAGGGAACTGAGGTTGAATTATTGTACCAATTTTGGAGAGGCCGAGTTGGGTCTTTATAGAACTCATTTGCTCAGCCAAACTATCAGAGTTTGCTTCATAACTTGTGCACTGAAGGGCAGTCATTGTGACCATTCGAAACTGTGTTTTAATTCAGCTGAGGAAGGGCCGAATTCACTCTAAATCTGCTGGCTGAGTGGTCATATTCCTCACTGTTAGATGGGTTGGATTTATCAGTGACAAGGGAACGAGTTTGTTTGCTAAACAAGGTTGAGTTCTATCCCTTTTTGGCTGCGTATTTTATTTCTTTGTTGGCTGAGTAATACGCCCAAAAGGAGGACGAGTTCATTGATATGACACTATGGGAGCTGCAAAAAAAAATGGTCATGGTGCTGTGGTTTGGTTGGCTGCTCAAATGCTGAAGTGTACAGGAGCTGTAGAGATCCATGAGTTCCTTATTTGATGGCTGGAAGTGCTGATATATCCATTCACAATATAGCATGGAGGCTGATTGCTTATTGGGAGGCCAAATCTATGCTTGAAAGGGGGTCAAATACCTTGTTGAGGATGTACCTATATGGCTCAAGGAAACCACTGTCATTCTCTGGCTGAAATGTACTCAGGTTCCTCGTTCTTATTTGTATTTACCAATTATAGTATTGGTGCATAAATCTGAAGCTTCATTTCTTATTTATCCATATCAGAAGTTTGTACCAATGTGAAGTGTTATCTAAATGGTATATGTTGCTGAAATCTTATTGGCTTGAAGTATTTTTTTTAATGATCATTTAATATTATGCACTGAATGGAATAAACTACACCAAAAATGCACCTACAGCCATGTGCCATTAAACTGTTGACAGAATGTGCCACTAAAACCCATGTCAAAACTCAGAGAATGTAAGTGCAAAATGGAAATATTTTAGTTGGAATATTACAAAAACACACCTTTGCAGTGTTGAATGCCACATTCTTACAATCAGGCAATATACTGACAGACCACGGTGGCAGATGAAACACCTTTCCATTAAAATGTACAGTAGCTGAAGAATGACTATCGATATTAGCAATAAATGCTGCACATTTCCCTGTCTTCCTCATTATAGTCATATTTGCAACTTTGGATTCTCCAGAATAATTATATACATGTGCCTGATAAGAGTCACACGGTATTAGTAAATAGGAACATAATAATTACAGCTTATTGAAGATATGCAAGTACATATCAACATTGTTTTTGCTCTAGAATGTTAGAAAGTCAATTCCCAAAAAGTTACCTCATCCGTCTTTCAATTATTTTGAATTTTAGAACTTAAAATGTGCTAGACATTATAATCCACTCTCTTTTTTGAGGAAATATTTTTTTATCTTTCAGATTAACAAAGAAAAATATGTACAAAGATCCGAGTAAGCAAGTACATCTGCTTTCTTTGCATCCTCAATGAGAAAAAGACCTTTGGCTAGTAACTGAGCATGTACCTCCTCACCACATACTCAGGAAAAAGGAAACAAGGCTATCACAATTATCAAAAATGCACTTACATCTCATCCTCCAGTTTGAATGTAAAGCAGACCTCTGAAAGCAATGCCAAAGCCCCATGAAAACAGATAGCAAGTTGCAACAGTTGACCAAAATCCTCCAACAGGGAAGCTCTCCAATGAATATTACCTTGGAAGCTTGATGGAGAGTATTGCTGAAACCATTGCCAGCAACCTTTTGCTATCGTACAATCCCAGAAAAAGTGCTTAGCAGTTTCAATGCTTCCACTTACAGATCACTGATCAGTGATCACTGCTGAATCAACTCTTGGCTAAGAACGTTTTCATGGGCAAAGCCTGGTAAATGACAAGCTCAGCAAAGACCTGAAGTTTGCACGAGATACAGAAGGACCACACACTGCAACCTCTGAATCCATCTACTCTCTGAATCAAAGTATTCTATCTAGCAATCGATGTATGTGCAAAGGGGGGTCTTCTTAGACTAAATCTGACACAACATTTTAGAATCATAGTGATGAATTGGTTTATTAAAGCATCAATGCTAGTCTCTCTAATGTTGATTTCTGGTAGCATCAGATGAGCTCTAGCCTCAAGATTTTGCAGAGAGGCTAGGACACATGTATTCCATAATACCCAGAAATTGTTTTGGGAAATTCCACCCGGAAAAGGTTTAATTAAATTTATTAAATATTTTTAATGGATGCCTAAGTCTAAACTTAGGGAATTAAAATAATTAAAGTGTATTAATTAAACTGGCTGTGAATCTTCTAGAAAAAAACGAAAATCAAGTCAAGATGATCTGAGCCATTGATTAGAATCTAATGTAACATCCCAAATTGTGAACAAACAGTAATACAAAACATGCAAAGACTAATCTACAGCAAACAGAAATACACATAAAAAACACCATGAATTGAGCCAAAACTGCTGAGCCATTTTATTAATATTTCTGAATGGGAAAGGTACAAATGGTGCTTAAGAAGATGGCACCTTGGCCTGCACAAGGCATCCTGAATTAAGCCCTCAATCCCTGCTCAGAAATCCCCTGCTGCTTGCTGCTCTACGTGGTTCCTCCTCTACATTGCCCTGTCTAGATATGATGTTGCTGGCTGGAAATGGACTGTGTATTGGAGCTGTTCCGCTGCTCAGAAAATTCCGGGACTTACCAGACTCCCCTCAACAAACCCTGAAAAACCCGCGAAGGATTTTTCAAAAGGCTGACCCCGGAAATTCACATTCTTGGGTTGGGTACGCAATTTTGTTGGGCACACTGGGCTCTGGACTGAACTGTTGGAAACAGCTGCTGAAAATTGCTCAAGAACTCTGCTAAGGAAGGGTTGATCCCCTCACAAAACTCCTGGCTGAAATATCTTGGTCTTCCTCCTTCCTTGGAGCTGCTCCACTGCTGGACTGCGTAACTCCTTGACTAACTGCGCTGCCCTAGAAGGGACTGCGTACTCCTGAAGTGAACCTCTGAAATCTCTCTCCGAAAACTGATTGAAACTCCTCTCCTGAGCAGGCACTCTAAGTCCCCGGAGGATGAGGTTGAGATCTCCGCTCGGAAACCTCTGTGCTAAACATCACTTGCAGACTCGGCTAAATAGCTCAAGTGTGCTTCTGGTTTACCATACAGAAAATTAGCTGATGAATAAATGAATGAAGAATGAGTTGCTCTCATCCTCTTTTACCTAGCTGAGCCCCCAACGTTCCCTTGGGCCCCATTGGACTGCATTGTCGCCTCTGCCTGCCAGCCACTGCGCAACTACTGTCATTAGAAAAAAGCAAACTTGACAAAATTAGTATTCCAATTAGATGACTGCTAATTAGGAATATTATAGTCCTCCCCGCCAAAACGTTGCTTGTCCTCAAGCAACTACAAAGATGGATGCTGCAAGATTTTCTCCCCCTCCCAAGTGGCATCCTCATCTGGAAGGTTCCTCCATCTTATGAGATATTCCTTCACGGTCCTGCTCCTCAAATGTCTCTCTCGAGTGTCCAAAATGGCCTCCAGCTGTAGCACTAAGTGCCCCTCAACATCAGTAGCTGGGAGATCCATAGTGGTTGTCCCCTGCTGTCCCAAAGCCTTCTTCAGGCATGAGACGTGAAAAGAATTCAGTGTACACAGTGCAACTGACTGTTCTGCAACGGCGAGTGGAGATCATGAGAGTCAGAGAGAGGAGGATGTCGAACAATAAGTGGAATTACATGAAGTCTAAACCGTCCGCCACTTCTCACCACCCCTTTGAAGATTCTGGAATTTGGCCTCCGTGGCTAGCTGCTTTGCTTATTTTTACTGTTAGATAGTGATGTTTTGTTGGTAAAATCCCGATTTTACCCAATTCTGTTTTGATTTTTCTGTTGCAAAAGCGATTGCTTGAAGCACGCTCTGATAGTTTGTTAGGCTATTTTGGTTTCACCTGTGTGGATCTATCATGATAGAATATTCGATCATAAACCTTAGGGAGAACTCTATATGTAGTGAGTTTTAAGATGAAATAAAGGTTCTGGAATTTTGAAGAATTTCGCTGTAGTTTGGTATGATTGTGCTCCCTGTGCTCTGAGACACATATTTGGGAGAGTTGTTTAAACTTAATATGAATACAGAGCTGATATTTGGATTTCAGACGGAGCAATGAGCAGTATGTATTTGTTTTCTTTTGTTATCAGTGATCTCCTCTTTATGTGTAATCATCTTTCATGCTATTATACTTTGATGATTCGTGTAATGTAGCTGCCGATGGTCTGCAATTTTATTCATGAATTCGTGTCTATATAACGCTCACGTGTTAACGCTAATGTATTAATCTTGTTGCACTCCCTTAATTCACGCTCCACGAACCTCTGTTGTTGTCCATATCTCTTTCATATTCATTTCCTCTGAGTTCATAGGGGACAGATTCTTAAATATCTTAAGCTTGTCTCTCGTGGATTCCTTCTTCGTTCTCTCTCAACACCTCTACATATTTTAAGATTTCTATTCATTGTTTTATACTTGGCCCATTTAAAAGCCATCAATCTCACAGCCTCTTAAGCCCTCTCACAATATAAGGAATTCATATGAATCGACTACAAGGTCTTCTCAATCAATGAACCACCAAAACCATTGTTCTCTTATTCCAGATTTTGTCAGAGGCATTTTATACAATTGTTCACATTCAACCTCTGATTTTTAAGATGTCCTAGGCACTGGTCTTTTGCAACTCAAGGCCGTCTCTAGGAGCTACAACAACACTCACAATCGTAACAATCTTTGTTCTGTGATCTACGCCTCTCGGAAGTTTCACTGTAACTGCTGGAAGCACCCTGCTTCTTCTTGTTCTCCTAATCGCTTGTCAGTCCCTCCATGATTCCTTCTTGATAGATGTGGAAGTACCCTTGGTCCCCACTGACCACGCGCTCTTCTTGGGCTACATAGTCTCTCTCTGAATCTGCAAGCCCCTACTAGAACTCGACTCCCTCTGAGTCTCTGGAACTTAGACCTTCTTCTCAAGAACCTGTACTTGCTCTGAAGCTTGCACCTGCCCCTGCTTCTCTGGAACCTGAACCTTCTCCACCTGCTTCTTATGATCCATAGGCTTGCTCGTCAGCCTCTATAGACCATGCTCTCTAACTCTAAGCACGATACCAATGGAACTAAAGCCTCTAGGCCTGAGACTTGCCTTTCCATCATGAAACAAGACCTCAAGCCCCTTATTCTTGATCATCGAGACAAAAATCACACTATATCTGAGTCTTGGTACAAACAGTACATCCTGGACCCGAATCACTCATCCTATCTCCATCCTCAATGGTACAACACCCAATCCTCGGATCTCCAACTAACTCTTGTCACCCAACACCATGTGCAACTTCGAGTCCCATTCAGCTAGAGTCTCAAAAAGCTCCTTTGTCCCTATCATATGCTTCGTCGCACCATTGTCCATGTACCATCCATCCTCTTTGATAGTACCCTACGAGAAATGAGAGATCATAGCAATGTCCTCCTCCTCCAATCTCCTGGTGAGATCATCTATCTCAGTTGAAGTGGCAACAACGACGACTTGCTTTCCTTTCCTCTTCTCATCATCTCTCTTATTCTTCATTTGACATCTCGACGAAAAACGACCCATCTTTCCACAATTGAAACACTTGACTTTACTCAAGTCCTTCTTTGGCTTACCCTTCATTCGCGCTGCAAGTGCCACGTCCTCATCTGCACTCTTTGATGGCTGAAGATCCTCGTCTCGCAACTCTTCCTGAATGAATTCATCGCACCGTCTATCCCAGTCAAGCAATTTCTCTCTGGCAACAATTCCTTTGATGAAGGGCTCCAGTTCCTCGACGAACCCTTTCAAGGCAATCTTCACCACATCTCCATCTTAAATTTTCACACCGACGGCAACAAGCTCATCTTTGACCTGAGACAATCTCGTCAGATACAAAGTCACTCCTTCACCCTTTATTCATCTTAGTGGACTTCAACTTATCCTCCAACACCAATCCCTGATTCTTGTTCTTATTCTAGAACAAATTCTAAAGATCCATCCACATCTCATGTGCATTGTTCTTCCCGGAAAAATGAGGTATTAAGGAATCCTTCACACCATCAAGGATGATCAATCTCACCTTCGTATCCAAATCTTCCCATATATCCAGCTCCTTAGGGTTGGTTGGCTTCTTGGTCTCTTTCTTGGCAAAATCCCAGACCGTTTGACCTACAAGACCAACTTGATCCTTTCCTTCTAAGGACTATAGTTGGACAACCCCTCCAACCTGTCCTCATACTGAAGAACTGCTGCAACTTCAAAATTGTCACCTAAAATGTGACCAACTCCCTCGAACGTTGTACTTTGTTGCGCACAACTCTGATTCACTAACTTCCAAAGTTGCTCAGACACGCTTTGATACCATGTTGAATTTCCACGACCTTGGGTCTAGGTTAGAGTCTTAAAATCATTGACACTACCAAACTAGTAATCTCAACCATGAACTACTTTGCACTACGGAAAATATAACGCAGTAAATCACACATGCACAAATATACACAGTTTTTAACAAATTGTACAATAATGTACAACCCCAATCTTCGTTATATTAAACTAAATCTGAATAATACAATAGTCTATGGTATACAAGATACAATGACAAACTTTGTTGATCAGACTCGATGTCGTATCTTGTCCTATTGGTCCTTCGCTTCCGTACTACTCACTAGCTGCCCCTTAGTCCTTCAAAGAACAACACATCGAAACTCCAGAACGGTTGCCACATAACACTGCTGCAAGTCACTTTTGTAACATGTACACGGGTTGATCCAATCTGCTCTTTGGGTCGGCCTAATTCCCGAGCTCCAAACTACCAGGCTAGCAGTCACCTTTGTCCATGAAGGTACTGCACTTCGGCACCAATCTTCACTCAACCTTCAGCTCTTCTTTGTCACGTCAAGATAGCTTGTTTAGGGCTACTTGGGGCTATCAACATGCTACCCTCCACCAGACCAATGATGCCCAATCCTTCATTGCGAAATCTGCTCCTAATTGAAGTCTTCTTGCCACCCAAGTCAATTACAATTCATGGCTTCCACAGGCTACAATAATTTTGATCCAAACTGTGACCCAACACATACCAACACTATTGTTTTGAACTTGCTGCAATGTTGCAATTCTGGGTTTGGTTAGGGCACTAACCAAAGTCCCTAACAACCCTTCAAACTCGCCCAGAATTGCTCCTATTGGCTGCGGTTGTCCTCCAATGTATGTTGCCCCTCCATGCTGCTCCTTTAGGGCAGTTTCAAGCCCTACACATGAACTTGTCTCCCCAAAACCACAACGGCACCCTACAGGACCTAAAACAAGCCTACAACAGCCTCTTAGGAGGATTGTCCACCCTCCAGCAAGCCCTCAAACACCCACGTTGTCCCTTCCTTTGATGTGGACTCCAAGAACAGACCCTTGACCTCCTTTCTGCACTTCAACCTCCTCCAAAAGGTGCCCTAAAACAGATTGCGTCCTCTTGCTCTCTTGTTGCGTCTAAGGGAGAGAATCCGAGCTCTTCTTTTGGTTATGTGTTGCACAATGGATGCCTAAATGGCTTGTCCTCACCTTCTATTTATACACCAATAGAAGGGCTTCCTAAAATGTCGCACAAGGGGCTACCAGCCTGTCACATGCCTAAAACAACTTAGGCCGACCTTGATATTTATGGTGTCAACCCTAAAATTACATTCAAAAATTCATATCTCTACTTCTACAACTCAGAATTCGACGATTCTCGAAGCGTTGGATTCTCCATTCAGCCCTCTATCGTCTCATGCCATAACATGTAGAAATGTGCTAATGGAAACGCCCTAAAACACGATTGGTGCAAAACCCCATGCTTGGGTTCCAAGCCCACGAGTGACTCTTGTGGTGCTCCACCCTCCAAAACCCCGAACCCTAGGGCTTGGAGTACCTCCCAAGCTACTCAAAAATCAACAACTTCAAGCCCTAAGAAACAAGTCTCTTGAAGAACTGAGGGGTTGTTAGAAGTGGTAGAAGAAGAGCTCAAGGTTTGATCAACCAGGAGCAGTTTGTAGCCTTAGACTTGCCTTGTGGAGAAGGGCATCTACGGCAGAAGAGGGGCAGACCTCCATGCCCTCAGTTCATTATTGAAGAAGGACATTCAACAGTCATAGTGGGAATCCCTCCGGCCCTAAGTGTGTATTCATTACGCAACACAAGAAGGCACTAGTGGGAAGAAAGTCCCAAAAGAGCTTAAGAGCAGCAGTGGGCAGTTGAGAGTTGTTCACAAACAGAGTTGTGAACAACTCGACATGAGTCTCGATGTGTTTATGCATTGAAGGACGAACAACCAGCTAGAGAGCAAGTGAAGCCGAGTTCAGTGACCTAATGAAGTTGCTTCATTGGAGTTGTTGCAGACCAGGAGCCGACGGACCGGGCAGGTATGTTCAGGGTACGACCGAGAGGAGCTGAGAGAGCGCGCTACATCAGCTAAATGGTCAGTGTATCTTGTTCAGGGTAGATTGGTTGTCAAAGGACTAACACGAAGCCCTAGTTGTTGTAATCTTGTATCAGTGGATGTATGAGGGTCATTATCCCTAGTACAGGAGCCCTAGACAGTTGTATTATCAGTTTGATTAATATTAGGAAGTTGTGTTGTTGATTAAATTTGTAAAAATTTATGTATATTTGTGCACTTGTAGATTCACTGTTGTATATTATTCTGCTTTGCAAAGTAGTCTCGTTGTGATACTTGGATTCGTAGCGTCAATGATTTAAGATTCTATGCTAGACTCCAATATCGTGGAAAAACAGCAATTCCCTTCCTACAGGGACTCCTCCCATCGGTGAAAGTCCATAAAGAACAGGAGACTCTTACTGAGGTGAGAGTGGGTCATTGTCCCATTGTTGTCACTTAGTCTAGTAGTGGTCCCTGGGTTTTCCCTTCCTTAGGGCCCTGCTAGATTGTGAGGTAACATTTTTGGCGACGTTGTCGAGGAGGAAGCAAGTCTACCTCCTTGGTCAAACATTTGAAAATGTGATTCCTTTATCGACAATATAGATCCTCTTCCGACGACTTTATTGGAATAATGAAGCCCTTGTTCTTCATTGAATTTCAAAGTCAAGGCTTGTAAGGTGAAGCAAGCACTCTTCAAGGCACCATGAATTCACCCTGATGACTCCACAGTTAGTTGTTATGCAAAGATCAAAGAAATGGCTCATTCTATTATTCGCTATAATAAGCAAGAATATGAATAGGAATCCGAGGCCATCCACAATAGTATCAATGAATACAGGGAAGAGTGCAGGCAGTTCGTTGAAAGATGCACAAATAAAACTTAATTGCTCAATTTATGTAGTAAAGGAAGAGATGAGATATGTGAGATGTGACTCCAATACTAGAAGAATCCTTCAATTGAGCTATATTGGGACATCATTTACAGGCTATGGGAGGTTGAAATATGTGTAATATTGTGCAAGAGATACATGGTGACTCACATCAGGACAAAGAAGAAGGCTCTGGCCTGGAACACCAAGATGAAAGTATCAATGAGAATCCTGACAAAGCCACAAGTATTCAAGATCATGGTTCCCAAGGAAATCCAGCAAATGAGGAAAGTGTCTAAGAATTTCGGGCTGCAGATTGGGGAATTGAATATGATAGAGCAAAGATGAAATCTCAATGGAAGCCCATGTCCATGACAAGGAACGTGATGAAGCTAGTCCTTTAATTCCAGAGGGGGTGTTGAATGATGTATTTCATGAAAATCTAGAAAATATGGAAATCGTTGATTCCCAAAACATTGACTTTGGTGACTTTGTGCATATAAGTGAGGGGAAGTGGAATATGAGTGCCCATTATTTCGAAAAATATCCTATCTATGATACCGATGAAGAAAGGGAATTTGTGGAAAGTGAAGTTAAGGCTAGCCCTATTTTTGTCAAGGATATTATTCCTAATGATACATCTTTTGAGCCTCTTGAAGATCAAGGTGATCCCATAGCTACCTTGAGAATTGGCATTGGAAGCTACATGCATGTTGAAGAACGGAAATGGGATATTATAAGCTATTGCTTTGATCATTGTCCCATTTATGATGATGATGATGAACCTAATAAAGATCTTGACTTACCTTGTATTCCATATCATCAAGAAACATTGATCACTTTAGAGCTATCCTTAGGCCTTGGCATTGAAAATGATGAGCACACGTTGGCTTCCCCTTTTCAATATGATCATTGTAATAGACAACCTGATAGGTGTGATTACCCTTGCCAATTTTCTTTCTCTTCCTATCCCTCCTGGCAAGAGCACGAGGATATAAAAGAGAACTCCACGAATAAAGGAGCCTTTGAGGAAAGGTTATGTACTTTGATCATTGATTTCTCCACATTCTTGATTGAGGGAGAGACTTGATGGTGTGGACCTGATTCATGTTCCCCTCCTTTATTCATGTTCCCTTGTTACTTAGCACATGAGTGTCATGATTATCATGTTTTCTTTAAAATATATATTGTTAGTTTTTGTAGCATCAAATGTGTTCTAGCCACGAAATTCTGTGGAGGCTAGAATACAGGAAATCTCCAAAACCCAGAAATCATTTCTGGAATTCCGCCTAGAAATAAATTAATTAGATTATTAGCCAGTTTTTAAATATTTCATAAGTTTAAACTTAGGAATATTGTTATCTCCAAAATTTGGTCATCTAACCATTTACAATTAGATGGATCCAAGTACAATATGTAAGACCAATTTTACCATAGTAAAATTGCTTTCACTATAAGAAATAATTTAATAGACCATATTTTATTAAGCTATTTCTGGTTTAAACAAGAAACCCTGTGAGGAATAATTAAATAAATGCTTATTTATTTGATTTTCCTCTAGGAATAATTAATTAAACTACTGTTTAAATAATATTCCTAGTCATATTTAACCCAATTATGAGAAATAATTAGATAAATCATTATTTTTCTTATTTTTCTCTAGGAACAATTAATTAAATCATTATTTAGTTACTATTCCTTGTTAAATTTGAGTAAATCATCTACGAATAATTAAACAAATCATTATTTGTTTATTATTCTTTAACCACATTCTTGAAATGATAAATAAATCATTTATTTGTTTATTATTTCTAAATAAAGGTATTTAACCAATTTAAATACCTTTTCCCTCCAACAAAATATAATAAAATATTCCAAGCAGTTAGATCTAGATCTTGGTTAATAATATTTTATTATTCGCCATTATCGAGGATAGCTCAATATTTTGTTATAAATAGAAGGGTTTGTCCATTCATTCTTCACTTTGATTCTTGTCATTGTCGCGCTTTGATCATTCTCATTGTCACTACTATTTTCTTTTGTTTCTTGAGCTCCCATAGAGTTCAACACATTTTAGGTTTCCTGCACCATTGAGAGAGAGAAACTTTTGGAACTGAAGAGTTGAGGACAACCAAGAACCCATCCCATTGAGGGGGATTGGTAACATTTATTTGTTCCCTTCACCAGGTGTAATAATATATGAAACCTTCTTTAAATCTTGTCTTGTTTGTGACTATTTCTATTACTATTACTATTAATAATTAGTATTTCTTTTTACTGTTTAACTGCTTCTATTGCATAGATTTGGTTTTTTGCAACATTTGTTCTAACTATCGATTGCATATCTAAAGAGTTAAGCAGCCATTTCTGTTGTTAGGGTTGTTTGTCACACACAGCTAAAGTAGGCACTTTTCGTACACTTGCATTAAGAATTTATGCTAAAAAATATGGTTAATTAATCGAAATTAATTAAGTCAAGGCGTGAATGATCTAGAAACTCACACAAATCGACTTCAAGTTAATCCTAGCCATCGATTAAGATTTAATCTTGGTCGTTGAAGTCTCAACAGAGGATTATACGAGAAGCTCGATGTGGTAATGGAGAAGACACTTGAGAGGTTTGATTTCATGAGCAGATCGATTTCTAGAGTAGCAATAGTCAGTTGTCGGAGAGAGAGCTAGTGAGATCAAAGCAGTGAGGAAGAGGGGCAGAGACAGTGACGTCGGAGGAAGGATTCCAGATCCGGTGAGTGCATTTGCAAAGAGGCAGAAGGGTCACAAAGAGGTTGACGCAGAGGCAGTGCAGTAGCCTCTAGAGGCAATTCAATTCTGCTGGAGAAAAGCCGAGTTTCAGTGTCAGAAATTGGACAGAGGTTTTGGAGGTCGGGAGAGACATTTTCCCAAACAACAGAAAACCAACCAGCTTGAGGAGAAACTGGTTCGAGCTTAGTGCAGAAGTGACTACGCTAGTGTGACGTAGTAGCTGCACAAAACCAGTTTGGACGGCTCACCTGGAGCTGAGGTCAGAGCCCGGATTTCCCTGTGGAGTGAGGAAATTTCCTCACTAGATTTTTCTTGCCAGTATTTCTCTATAAGATTGCCAGTTTCGGCATCCAATTGTACTCAGATTATTTCACTATTGCTTAAGAGTAAAACCCTCATCTGTTGCACTAGTTTTCCCAAGTTGGGTTTTCCTAGGGACTTTCATCCAAAAATAATTGTGTTATTTTATGTGTGTGTGCTAGCATTTCTTCCAGTGTTTATTCGTCCGCAGTTTTTATTTGTGAAAGTTGTAGTGTACTTATCTCAGTATTTGTCATAGAAAACTGTAGATAAATTGTTAAATTAAATTAATAATTAGGAGAAATAATATCATTTGTTGCAATAGGATTCCGTTTTTCAGAATTTTCACATGGTATCAGAGCACAGATGATCAGCCAGAGAGCTTAGTAGCGAAGACAGAAGGAGTTTCGTTGTTCAGTGTGGGCAGCAGATCGAAACCCCATAAGCAGCACAGTCACTTTGCTAAGAGGCCGAGTTTCTTGAGGAGAATCGATTTTTCTGAAAGAGCGACAGAAAGATTCGATCTCTCCAAATCGAGTAGGTCCAAAGGCTGAGGGAGCAACCCAGTTGGATGCAGTAATTTTGCAACAGTTTGCTAGAGTAGAGCTAGCATCATGTGGAAGGAAGAAGAGCACACAATGAGGGAAAATTTTCCTCAGGGAACTTCTAGTCTCAAGAAATTCCATTTCACTTAAAGATCAACAGTCGTTGTGAGCAGAGTCTCTCACTCCAGAAAGGAGTGCGAATAACTGAGCTACAGGTGAGCAGAAGGGAAGAGGATATTTTTTACATTTGTTGAGACGGCCACTGTTGTGATTCGTGATCAGGACAGGTTGGATGGAGCTTCCAACTACATCATTTGGAGGGCAAGAATGTCCTTCCTTCTTGACGAGTTTGGCATTAAAACATATATTGATGTAGTGGTAGCAGTTACCATGGATGCGAATCAACTAAAAGAGTACAGCAAGGAGATGGCACGGGCAAAGAGATTTATCCTCGATGGATTCAGGGATCATGTGGTCTCGCATATCGCTGGCAAAGATACTTCCAAGCAGATGTGGGATGCTTTAGCCACATTATATCAAGGTACTTCCAAGCAGCGGGAGATGTATCTCGAGGAGAAGTTGAGATGCATCCGAATGAAGAAAGGGGAAGGGATACACCCTTTCCTCACCAGGATTCAGGAGGTTCGAGATCAGTTGTCGATTGTTGGGGCAGCGCCTCAAGCTTCAGAGTTGGTGCGGTTGGCGCTCAATAGCGTCTCAGAGGATTGGCAAGTCTTTGTCCAAAGTATATTTGGCAGAGACACGCTACCAGGATGGGCTAGGATGTTGGCTGACTTGTAGCAGGAGGAGATGAAGTGAGCTCCTTTGAAGAGCTCCATTAGTGACAGCAGCAGCAGATCGAAGCAGGTGAAGGAGGAGGAGAATGTGGCCCTCGCATCTAAGGGTCTCAATCAGGGACAAGGGGAGCAGAGGAAAAAGAAGGAGGACCTGTCAAAGGTCAAGTGCTTCAGGTGTGGTGAGCTAGGCCACTACAGCACCCAGTGTCCTCTCAGGAAGAAGGACAAGAAGGAGAAGCAGCACCAGCAGGCAACTTCTGTAGAGAGCGATAGGCTTTCCTCCAAGTTAGAGAAAGATTTTGCGATGTTCGTCGACATACCTCCAAGAGTGAGGTGGGATGACTTGGTTTTGTAGCCCTAGAGTGCTACAGATGAGCAAGATCCTTGAGGAGTCCACCTCTTGGATTAGTACCTAGCTACGGGGGCCCATAGTATTCAATAACAGGATGGACCAGTGGCAGTTGGTGCAGTCAGATGCCAGAGTGACAGTTGCAGAGACTAGTAGCAATTAGATACTGGGGAGCGTGTTAAGAATTTGGTAGGGCAGAGTTTAATTCAATTCTCTTACTTGACAACTGTGTGTGTTATACTTGTTATGCTTCTATTACTTAGATCTTATCTTCATTCGCTTATTATGTCTTTCATCAAGTCAATTATCAAAACACAAGAGACACAAGATTTTGGCTCTTCAAGCCAAGGCCAAAACCTCTCCCTCTTGGAGAGGAAAACCCGAAAGTAATTCTTCTTCTAGATCTTCAATTGACAAGTACCATGACCATGACACAGATCCTTGACACCAGTATGCCTCCAAGACCTTGTCACTGCTCTTCTAGGCTCCTTATGATGATCTTCTCTTTTCTGCACTATTTTGCAGTGCTTTGCACCAGGACTAGGAAAGCTCGGTTCCTAATGATCTTCCTTTCTACACTTCCTTGAATTGTCCTTGGCCTCCTAGAGTTTTATTCTAGACCCTTCTTCATACACACTAGATATCCAAAGTCAAGGTTTCTATTAGCGCTGAAATCAACACTTGGATTGTGACAAGCGCCTGACCAGACACATCTTAAGCTCAAGGGCTTTTCTTATAATTTGATTGAGCTTTTTGGAAAGTGGTTGAAACTCACACACACTGAAAAGGATTTTGAGTAAATAAGAATCTCTCACACCTATGAGAACACTGGTGTATGATGTGGTAGCAAAATTGAGTTTGTATCCTGATGGTTAGAAGAATGGAAGATAAACAATGGATATGTAAGACAAAAACCCACTGCTAAGAGGAAAGGGTGACATAAATTCCAGATCTGGAATGTATAGTGAAAAAAAGCTTTTAAAAGGCTTACAAGAGTCTCACTTTACATTTAAAGAATCCCATTACAAGGAATGCTTTCGACTAACATGACCTCATGAATCAGGAATGCTTGGTGAATCAAGACTGACAAAAACGGATTAGCATGCATGCTAGATGAAAAGACTTATAAAAACATGAAACAGGGTTTAATTCCACCTCAAGGAATGCTTATGAACAATCTTCAATTCATGCTGAATCAGGAAAGCTTATAACAAGTCTTACAAAAACAGATCCATATGTCTTGGAGGTTCACAAGACTTATAAAGCATAAGATAGAACTTTTATGATAAATCTGGAAAGACAGATAAAGTATGTAAAAACTGAAGGGAAAACAATACACACACCACACAATTCGTGAGTCCTCAAGAGTGCATCTGGATATATTATCAACTCAGAAATATTCAACACAGTATACAATAAGTTAAACAACCAACCCCCCCCTTTTTCCTCTGTCTTCTGTCTATTTATAGTTTTACAATAGATATGCCAGCAAGGCTTAAACCTTCCGATTCCTTTCATAATAACTTAACAGAAAACAGATAAGGAGAAAAAGAAGATTGTCTGTTATTTTTAGCCATTTACAATCCTAACAGAACTTTGATGGAATTAATCATATTGACAAATTGTCTTTGAGCTTTTAAGAAAGATATTGTTATTTGTTGATAGGTGTCGAATCTTTAAAACCTTTGCTGTCGGATTTTATGTAAACCTATGACTGTTTCTTGAATGCTGTCTGGTGCCTTGTGGAAACGTGTTGGTGCTGAGAGTAATGGTAGAAATCTGTTTCAGAGAAACTCCGTCATTGTTCCTTTCCTTTGGTTTCTTGTTTGTCGTGATAAGGTTTCGAAATAAATGCAGAAAGAGTGTTGGAGTGGAGCTCCCTAGAATACTTCAGGTCAGAGAAGGGTCGGGCATGTCTCGCCCCATACCAGATGCTATCCCCATTGTGACAGCTCAGCGATCCACTATGCCCACATTCCCACCAGAAGACACAGAGACAGGAGTGCGGGGAGGTGCACAGAGGGTCAATCCAGCACCCACACGACACACCATGCCTACTTTCCTAGTAGAGGACGAGGGGTCGACAGCCCCGAGAGAGGTGAGTCCAGCTCAATGGACAGCCGCTTATACAGAATGGCAGGGCTACGGCCAGGGATTCATGGATACTCTCCCTTTTGAGCGCTATCTCCAGTATGGTGGCCTGTTTGACGGGGCTTGACACCGACGCAAGGGCGAGGATTTGGTGCGGCGAGCAGATTTCATTTGCCTATGTTTGATGGTTCATCGAAGACTACGGCAAAGTCCTGGGTGGAGAAGCTGGACATCTATTTCCAGCTTAATCAGATGCCAGAGATAGAGGCCATTAAGATGGCTACATTACATTTAGAGGGTGAGGCTCAGGATTGGTGGTTTCATGGATTGGCGACACTAGGGCATTCCACAGTGACGACATATGCCGAGTTTACTAGGAGAGTGGTAGAGTGTTTTGACAGGAGAGATCCGGAGCAGCATTTTGCTGAGCTAACCAAGCTCAAACAGACTGGGAGTGCAGAAGCATACATCTCGGATTTCTTGCGGACTTCAGTGATGGTACCTGACTTATCGACAACTCGGATGGTCTATATGTTTGTGGAGGGGCTGTCAGAGCCACTGCGTGGCCTAGTACGGTCAAACAGATCGGCTACACTACAGGATGCTATCAACAGGGCTCGAGATTTACAGGATGTTTTGCCCAGGACCCGACCACCTTATCCACAGAGACAGGCTTTCCAGCCTAAGGGTAAGGACACGAGGGTTCCGCCTCCCAAGGCGAATCCTGGACGAGGACAGTTTGATGATGAGGCCAAGAGAGAGCTGAGGCAGAAGCGATTATGCTTCACTTGCCAGGAGCCGTGGGCACCGGGACACAAATGTACGGCATGGAAGGCACATTTCATAGAGGTCTTCTCCGAGAGCAGCGGGGAAGAGGATGAGGAGGATGATGAGGAGGCAGGAGGATGTTATGCAGCGCAGAGTACCTTACCACCTCCACCACCCGATGCAGGTGGGGCATCATTCGCACCTACTGGGGGAGCTCTAGCAACATTACGAGGAGTCCCCAAGTATCTGACATTGCGCGTACGGGGGACAGTGCGCGGACAGCGGGTTTCGGTCTTAGTCGACAGTGGGGCCACCCACAACTTCATTGATGCCCAGATGGTTGCACGGAGAGGCATACCGACGGAGGGCTTTGATGGGTTCTCTGTTTTGGTACCAGGAGATCAGACCATGGCATGTGCTCGTTATGTACCAGAGTTATCAGTGACGATGGGCACCTATACATTGACCGATCACTTCTTTGTGGTGGACATTCCGGACACCAATGTGATATTGGGGGTTCAGTGGCTTATTACTCTGGGGAAGGTCACGACGGATTGGAAGGCCTTAGAGATGGAGTGGGATGATCCCAAGACGAGGAAGCACCGAAGAATGCGGGCGACTTACATATCCACCCCATCGGTACCGAAAACGCAGCCGCCAGAGACGGCATTCGCAAGGAGATATAGAGACGGCACAGGCCAAGTTCTTGCGGGCTTCGGAAGAAACGATAAATCCAACGAACTGGAGCGGTGCACCGGGATCTCTGGACTATTCTCGTGAATGGTGGACCCCTTTGAAGAACCGTCGCCGAGCCGACCCTTGGGATCGAGGGTTTGACTGCAGGTAGGCGGCACGAGGGGGATAGAAAGCGGTGATCACTACCATATGGCGCATCCCAAGGCTCTGGGGATGAATAACATTGTTCTGGGGATTCTTGGCCCTTGAGCACATTCGACCCAGCACCTTTTGATCTTTTGCTTCTTCGGTGGTCTTTGAACGAAGAAAGAAAGGACGACGTACGCATGTGCATTGATTACGGAGCTCTGCTGCGAACAAGAAGAACACGAAGAACAGGTACCCCATTCCCAGGATCGACGAGCTGATGGATGAGCTGAGAGGAGCACAGTTCTTCTCAAAGATTGATTTGAGATCCGGGTACCATCAGATACGCATGAGGGAACAGGACATTCCCAAGACTACTTTCAGGTGTCACTATGGGCACTTTGAGTTCCTGGTCATGCCATTCGGGTTGACCAATGCCCCAGCTACTTTCCGGTCTTGTATGAACCACATTTTCAGGGATCATCTGAGGAAGTTTGTGCTGGTTTTCTTTGATGATATCCTTATCTACAGCAGGACTTGGGAGGAGCATCTCCAGCACATTGAGACGGTCTTGCACATTTTGGAGGAGCAGCAGTTCTTTGCCAAGCTCTCCAAGTGTGAGTTTGGATTGACGGAGATGCTGTATCTGGGACACATCATAGGAGTGGACGGGGTGAGAGTCCACGAGGAGAAGATCAGGGCTATCAGGGACTGGCCAGAGCCACGGAATGTGACAGAACTTCGAGGGTTTATTGGTATCTGCACCTACTACAGGAAGTTCGTCAAGGGCTTCTCTCAGCTTGCTGCACCCCTCACGGATCTGACAAGGAAGGGGGCATTCAGTTGGTCGGACACAGCACAGCGAGCTTTTGACAAGCTCAAGGAGGTGATGAGCAGTTGTCCCGTATTAGCGTTCCCAGATTTTACGCAGCCCTTTGTCCTAGAGTGCGATGCATCAGGAGAGGGGATTGGTGCAGTTTTAATGCAGGACGGTCATCCGATTGCTTTCGAGAGCCGGAAGCTCTTCCACACGAGAGGCTATATCCCATATACGACAAGGAGATGCTGGCCATCATGCATGCATTGGCCAAATTCCGACAGTACTTGGTGGGTGGCAGATTCAGGGTGAGGACAGATCTTGCGGCCGGAAGTAGCACTGCAGGCCGAGAAGCGATTTGCGGGAGAGGCGGCGAAGTGGATCGGCAAGGTCAGGGCTTACGACTTTGACATAGAGGTATGTCGGGGAAAAAATAACGTGGTAGGCGGCCGTGCCGCCTACACGTGGGGCAGGCCCGTCGCCTCACTCACACGAACGGGCCTTTGGAAGGCTCGACTGCGGTTGGTACTCCAAAGATAGATTTGCATCGAGGTCTTTGGTTGAGCCAGGAGGTAGCGAGATAGCGATACGGGGTCAGCGCGATGAGGTCCATCTATGGGGACGAGGATCTTCTTCGGGCGGGGAATTCTGGCTCAGGGAAAATCCTCCGAGCCTGCCGCAGTTCGTGGCGGGCCATCGGGGGTTCACCCCAGTACGAAGCCTCGAAGGTCCCATGGAAGGGCCTCGGAGGGGGGGGAGAGCGTCTCCGTGTCTGGGGAGTGCGAGGTTTGCCAGCGGAACAAGAGAGAGATGAGCCATCCTGCGAGGTTGTTGCAGCCGCTTCCCATTCCGGAGGGGAAGTGGGAAAGTATTTCGATGGACTTCATCACGGGGTTGCCCACAGTACAGGGCAAGGATTGCATCTTCGTAGTAGTTGACCGGCTAACGACGTATGCTCATTTTTTCGCCATTTCGGCGCATCATACAGCGGCACAGGTGGCAGAGTTGTTTTTCCGGGAGGTTTTCAGATTGCATGGTCTACCCAATACCATTGTTAGCGACAGGGACAGCCGTTTTATGGGTGGATTTTGGCAGGAGCTCTTCCGACTAGTGGGGACCGAGTTGACACCGAGCACTAGTTATCATCCCCAGACGGACGGGCAGACGGAGATAGTTAACAAGTGGCTAGAGGGCTACTTACGTAACTACGTCAGTGGGCAGCAGAGAGCATGGCTGAAATGGCTACATCTGGGCGAGTACTGCTACAACACAACCCACCATATGTCCATCGGTATGACACCTTTCTATGCGTTGTATGGATATCATTCCCTATCTTTTGTGGACATGATGTTTGGTGTTAGCAGGGCTCCGCGAGCCAAATTATGGATCCAAGAGAGCCAAGACATCCTCCGGGCTCTCAAGGACAACATAGCCACAGCACAGAATCAGCAGAAATTGTATGTTGATAAGGGTCGGGTGGAGAGACACTTTGAGGTAGGGGACCTAGTCTACCTACGGTTACAGCCATACCGACAGTCTTCGCTCAAACAGAAGGGGGCAGAGAAGCTGAAGCCTCGCTTTTATGGACCATACAGGGTGATACGTAGGATCGGGCAGGTTGCATATGAGTTGGAACTGCCCCAAGGCAGCCGGATTCATAACATCTTCCATGTATCATGCCTAAAGAAGGCACTGGGCCAGCACGTGACAGTCACCGGGGAGCTACCGCCGACGGATGATGAGGGGCACTTGGTGTTACAGCCGGAGGCCATTATTGACACCAGGGAGAGACAGCTGCGTAGCAGGAAGATCAGAGAGTTCTTGGTGAGATGGAAGAATCTGCCGGATGAGGATGCCACATGGGAGGATGAGAGGATCTTACAGCATCCATCACTTCAGTTGCTTGAGGACAAGCAACGTTTTGCCGGGGGAGACTGTAATATTCCCAATTAGCCTTGCTAATTGGAATATTTCAATTTTGCTTTATTTTGCCGCTTTAGCTAGAAATAATAAATAAAGTGAGAAATAAGAGGGGTCACCTCACTTTAGTCACCTCACTTTATAAATAAAGTGTTCTTTTCCTAGTTGATTGACGTTGTAACTTAGAGAGGGGGCCTTGGGGATCCACATGAGTATGATGGGGAGGCATCAGGCTAACCCAAGATTAACTGCGCAGGCCAAGGTGAGTGAAGGACGCAGTTAGAGTTTTGGAGGGAGTTTAGCATTATAAAAGGTGGGGTTCTCACCTCATTTGATCATGCATGATTTTATATTGATATTGAGAGCTAGACTTCTGTCTGCTTCAGCACGCCGGTTGTTTAGTCGGTCTGCAGCACTGTTTAGTGCAACCGAGTGTCTCCGGTCGGAGATCTCACCCTTAGCCTCGGGGGACTTCGAGTGCCTGCCCGGTAAGGTTATTTTTGGTTTCACCCTTAGCTTCGGGGGACTTCGAGTGCCTGCCCTAGTAAGGTTATTTTCTGAGTAACACCTTTCAGTTTCAGTGGCAAGTAGCAGCAGTTTCTGGTGCAGGTTTGGGGAGGAAGAAGCCTTCTTGTGGCTGCGCAGATCTGGAAAGGAGGGACGTTGTTCCAGAGGGAAAGAGGACGCAGTTCAGCCTTGGAGTGAGGACGCTGTTCCAGGAGGAGAAAGTACGCTGATCAAGCTGAGAAGGAGGGACGCTGTTCTAGGAGACAGAAGAACACAGATCTGAGGGCACATTGATAGATCCAGACTTGGAGATTACAGATCTGAAAGGGTATTTGCAGATCTAGTTCTGTAGGGTGCAGATCTGGAGATATAACATTAGATCCAGCTTGGGAGATTGCAAATCTGAGGAGATATTGGCAGATCCAGCCTTGATCTGAAGAGATAACATCAGATCCAGCCTTACAGGCTGCAGATCTGAAGAGACATTGTCAGATCCAGCATAGATTTGAAGGGATATTGGCAGATCTGATCTAGGAGGACGCAGATCTGGAGGGATAGGACGCAGATCTGGATTGGAGGCTTCAGATCCAGTAGATCTGAGCAAGCAGGACGCAGATCCATCAGGGAGGACGCTGATCTGGTGAGCAGGATTGTGTGAGAGGGGATTGACAGCGTTTTCCAGCATTTAGGAGCTGATCCATTCATCTGGAGATTCTTGAGACCAGCACTCCATCTGTTTCTGCGCTGTCACTAGCAGAGACAGCGTTTCCATTGGTGAGGGTTTGGAGGATTGATATCAGCTATCTTTTAGTCTTCAGCTCATAGTTCCAGTGCATTCCAGCTTCAGTCTTCAGGGCAGTCTTCAGCCAGCTAGGACGCTGTCCTTATTTGCAGCCATTGTTGTTCTGAGAGGGTCTCCACTTGCCTAGAGCAAGGATAGGTGCACTCATTCTGATATTTTGTACTCCTCTCTATGTACTTTCAGATTAATAAAATGGCTTAGTTTCTGGCATTCTATGTGTACTTGTTCCATGATCTGGTTCCAGCATTATATTTTCTATATCTGTCTGGCATATTTCTGTGTATTACTGGTTATTTCCCTTTGGGGATATTACATTGTGTTATTTTATGAGTGTGTGCTAGTATTTCTTCCAGCGTTTATTCTTCCACAGTTTTTATTTGTGAAGGTTGCAGTGAATTTATTTCAGTATTTTCCTTAGAAAACTACAGACAAATTGTTAAATTAAATTAACAATTAGGAGAAATAATATCAGTTGCTGCAATAAGATTCTAGTTTTCGGAATTTTCACATATATCATAATTAATCATAAGGGTAGGAAATATGATAATCTATTAATATGTTGGTTACAATGGTAGTATGTAATGTCCCGTTTAGAAAATTCTCTGGATTTTTCAACTCAAATTTACAGCATAAACTTCCTTCATTAAACCCAATTAAAATTTCACATTTATACCATAAATATTAGTAGCACAAGAAGTAAAATTTGCAACAAACCCAGAATTAACACGAGAAATAGAAATAATGTAGCTTTATTTATTTACTAGGAACGATTACATCCAACTCTCCATAAGAAATAGTTGCAGTAATGGCTGCTAGAAAATCTACTACAATGTTGGATCACCCTCCAAAATTAAACTGGAATCAATAATCACACTTATCCTGTGGTGTACAGAGACAGGTCTTCGACTGGTTTATCAGCAAATCCGAGACAGAAAGGGGCATCCATAGGGATATTCTTCAGTACCCCAACAGACTCTTGATCCTACCCTTGGGGACTTACCCACCCATGACTCTCCAGTTCAGACATTTGGTGGAGGCACGAACTGACGGACACAGGCTTAGGAACGGCTTGGTTTATTGTTGAGGTAGCATAGGTTCCACCCCTGGGCTCACACATGGGAGTCGATTGCGAGGGAACTGCATGATGCACTTCTAGCGAGATAGTCTGAGGTGTCACAGGAGCCTGAGGGACGGTGGATGGTAGACTTCGTCTACAAGAGGGCACCCAGACTCCAAGCAGTGTACAGGTGTGTCGTCAGGAGTTGGGATAAGAGCAGGGCAGGTTGGCTTACGTGGGACAAACTCCTGATACTTGGGGTCCACCCATGGGATACATATAGGGGTCAACGATGAGGGCCAGATGAGTTCTAGCAAGTAGCAGCGCTGCACAGCGACATTCCGTGAGGAGTGGGAGTTATGAGCTCCTAGTATGGTTGGGGGACCCAAGGATCCGGTTGGCAGGTGAATCACTCCACTTTGTGATGAGCAGGGTCATGGCAAAGGGTGACCCAATTCCCCTTGGGTTTAACACATGGGGGATCGCTAAGCCCTCCACTGCATGGCGAGGCAGACTTATCTTGTTGTTGCTCAGAGTCGAGATTATTCGTGGAGGGGTAGATATTGGAATCATGGAGATGCCCGGGCAGGATGAGCTTGGCTCTCACAGATTTTTCGCCATTAGGCCTCAGGAGAGGAGGATACAATTCGCACACAGTGGGGAGTATGTCATAATCAGAGTAGCGCAGCGTCAGCACGGTGGCACCATTCTGAGATTAGCAGGGGACCAGATCATCATCGCTCTTCACAACTCAATAACCTTTAGGGATGAGTTGGCTACTATAGGGGGAGATCATGCAGATCTTCCATTGGGCTTTAACGAGTCACCGATGGCATGGGGGACTTCATTAGCATGGAAGGTGGGCTAGCAAGATGATATCAGGAGAAGCTCACGTGAGAAAAACGCTATCTCTACAGGGATTGGGTGGTATCTTCGAGAGTATACTCCTGGAGTGCATGGGATGGCCTACGTGGTAGGACAGCTTCACGAGGAGTTGGGCATAGTGCTACATTATCATGATCCCCTACTCATTGATGGTATACAGGGGACTTCTGGTACTTATACTAGGAAGGATAGTGAGTGGAGCGAGGGGAGCTTCAGGTGGGAGAGGATGGCTTGGGATTCTGGTATTGAGGGATTCTCTCATGTCGGGACAGTGCAGAGGTCAAGGACGATTCAATGGTGCATCTGGGACCCTGGCACATTTTTGCAGTGACAGTGGGGGGAAACAATTAGAGAGAGCCCTTGTTCAGCAGTTGCTTGAGGACAAGCAACTTTTTGGCGGGGAGGATTGTGTTATTCCCACTTGGAAATATTGCTAACGGAAATATCAATCTTGCCCAATTTTATGTTGTTTCATGTTGGCACTTAGGAGATGTGAGTTCAAGGGCTCCACATGAATTTTGGGATTAAGTGGGGGCCCAAAACATTTGGAAGGAAGGGAAATATTGTGGCTCTAGTGGAGCGTGGGGGCCACCCCATGGAAAATTACGGCCCAAATGTGGAATACGCTCTCATTGGAGCGAAGTTGGTAGGGGAAAGTCGAGTTGGGCCCACATGGGCATTTTGGAGACTCTTTGATAAAAGGAGCAAGAGGCACTCATTTGGGGCATTCTTGATCATTTGATAATTTGTCTTTGACAAGCACGCTTGAGATGAAGCCAAGTCTACAAGTGTTGTTTAGCACACGAGTGTTTCCGAGCGGAAATCTCAACCCCTGCTTCAGTTGACTTTGAGTCTCAGCCCAATGAGGGAGTCTCATCCATTTTTAGTTGATCCAAGAGCAGCATTTCGTAGGTTGGGGCCAACATCACCAAGAGTTGCGTACGTACTGCGCAGTAGAGATTGGAGCCACACGTGGGGGTTGAGGAGCGAAGATCATTTGGGGTTGAAACTTGGGGGGAAGGTCGGAAGGGAGTCTCTTGGGTGATTAGAGGCAATTTTGGGGAATTTTCCAGCAATTTGGTGGAGCAGCAAACATAGTATCTGCTGCAGGTTACATTTTCTACTTGTGGAGGAGGGCCAAGCACTTGGGGTCAATTTTGGGAGCGTCGAAACTAGAGCAAACTCTTTCTAGGTTTTTGACCTCGGAAATAATTTGGCAGAATTTTCAGGCGGATTTGAGGGGTCCAACGAGATACCAACTCAGCTAGCAACTAGAGGAGCTAGGGGCAAATTGGGACAAAATTCCGAGATCAACATTTGGCCAATTCCTTCATGGGTTTTTGTGGGTTATTGGTGGAGAGCCCGGGGTTAATTTCCTTGAATTTTCTGAGCACCGAAGGAGGCCCTAGCAGCTATTATGTAATATCCCAAAATGGGGATGCAGCAATACATCAACAGAAAACTGGAAATAACAGTGAACAATCAGCCCATAAAATGTGTGTAAAATACATAGCCAACAAATGATTGTTACAGCAGCAAAAATATGATCCCCTATGTCATCCCAAAGTGGGTAAATGCAGCAATATGGGTCATAAAAATGTTATTTCCAGAGAATTGCGTTATAACAAAAACGAAATAATGCTGGGATCCCTTAGCTTATGTATTATGGGAATCACATCCAGAAGGGCATCAGAAACAAATCCCTTTTGATGTGTTAAACAGATCTCCCGGTCCCCATATGTCTTAAAAATGCCCAAACCCCATGACTTATGCAATGCAGAATTAATGAAGCAAATAACAGCGTGATTTTATGAGGGTTTCTGCCACAATATGATAGAAATAACAAATCTGGAGTTTATTATATCAATACATGGAGAAAAATAGAGATCTAGCTCCTTTTACACATTATGGTGATAACCCGGCAAGGGTTTCATGTAAGTACAAGTGCGAAATGTTAGATCTGCAGATCTAGATCTGAAAGGACGCAATCTAACTGAAGCTAAGCATAAATACAGCTGAATGATATAAGAAATGAAGGAGGATCCTTCTTACAAGCTCTCCGGGGGAAGGGTTCGCCCTTTCCCTAAGAAGCTAACTTAAGATTGAGGGGTTTGACCCTCACACTGCAACACTGCAAGAAATGACGCAGTTCCTGCAAGGGACTGTGCTGTAGGTGATGGGAGTACTTTGGCCAAGTGCAAAGATATGAAATTCTGCTCTAAGATCTCCCTTACTGATCTTCCAAAGGAATGGAGACTCCCTCCTCTGAAAAACAAGCTCTAGAAGTGGTGTTATGAACCCCCACTGCAACATCCTGCAACACAACGTTATACTGCTGCAGAAATAACGTTGTAGCTGAAGGAGGATGCTTGGCCTCACGCTTGGATATGG
The DNA here is from genome assembly GCA_034641835.2 of Pinus albicaulis. Lineage (NCBI taxonomy): Eukaryota > Viridiplantae > Streptophyta > Pinopsida > Pinales > Pinaceae > Pinus > Pinus albicaulis. The sequence goes on along the minus strand of CM076582.1, from coordinate 596,881,227 downwards.
AGAAATTCAGTACAAGCTTCTTCAAGAGGCCTCTCAAGAAAGGAGAAGGATTCCTAAACAAGAAATCCTTGTGCTAAGCAGCACAGCAATCTCAACTAAACAGTTGGAGAAAGCAGAATAGTCATGCAAACCAAAATCCAATAATCAATTCATAAGATGTCTTGCTATGCCTGCCTTGCCCTCCTTTTATACAAATGTAAGCCCTCTCACCTTGGGTCCCACTCATTAGGGTTTCCTCCACCAAGGAATCTTCCTCCCACTATCTCTGCGCTGTCTCACAAGATGATCTCCACCTCCTATCCTAGCGTTGTTGACTTGGTCAAACTTGACCTTGTCCACATGCATTTGTCCCTGTTCACACATGAGTGTAAAATCCAGCTAGCAATATAATCCCTTTTCACACTATGAGGGATTTTATTCTTATTTTTGAAATGTATGGGCCTCCTTACCCATTTATTCACCTCCTAAGTGAAATCAGCAAAAATCAATATTCCAATTTGCTGCATGCAAATTTTGGAATATTACAGTCCTCCCCTCCCAAATGTTGCTTGTCCTCAAGCAACTGCAAGGATAGAATTGAGAAGTCTTCCCTCCTCCTACTGTAGCATCCACATGTGATGAACTCCTCCAAGGAATGAGATGTTGTCTCATCAATGAATCTCCATATTTCCCCTCCCAAGCATGCAAGCTAGCCAAATAGCTATCATCATGAATAAGTAAAGTACTCAAGGAGGCAATAAGGTGTTGTCCAGAGGTCCTCTCAAGGCATGGACTCTGAAATGTATTGGGAACTATCAATCCCATGTGTAACCTCCATCCCCAAGCTATCATCCATACAAAATGAGTCACCCTCCAACATGGCAACTCATGAAAGATCTCCTCCACCTTGGGCTCCTGCAAAGTAGGTGGGCTGAATAACTGAACTTGGTAGACAAAGTAGCCTACCTCACGCTGTCCTTCTCTCCACTTATGATAAGTGTAGAGTTTTTGTTGATCTTGGGGCTGCAATAAAGTTGCCCTCAAGTGGCAAGAAGAAGGCTAGATCTCCATAGAACTCCTCTCCAACGTTGTGAATCAAGCTGGCCCAAACCATCCCACATGTGATGGATAGAAAATCATCACCATATGGCATCCAATCAATCCTATGGCCCACATCATGACTGTAGTGGCCATATCATTTCTCATGCTCTCCTTGAAACATGCAATGCAAAAAGTGTGGGAAATCTCTTTCCCCAAGGACACATCCAGTCAATGTGTCTCTCCCCCAATCATGCTTTCAATAAGAATAAGAACCACATCAGAAAATGAAATCATGATCAGAATCTCAATGAGGGAAATACTGAAGGTTTCATGTGGTGCTGGAAAGTACCAACAGTTTCCCAAGTGGTTACAGCGCAGTTTTCCAAACTGCAAGTTGTTTCTTGATACATGGTTGATTATGTATGTCATCACATCTACTAATGAATAGTAAATGGCTAGGTACATCAACTAAACATACATGAAATGATAAAACACTTGCCCAAGGCCACATAAAAGATGGTTGTCTCCATCATATAGTTTGGCCCAAAATTGACCATGGAGCCAAATGAAAAGCTTGCCCTCTTGTGGAGCAATGCACTGCATAGGAATGGTAAGAGCATGCAAATATTGTGTTAGACAATCAATAAATGCAAAAACAAAGTTATCACCATGTACTGGAAGTAAGATGATGATAGGATCCATGAATAAGCCCTCAATAGTGGTATGACATACACCCATGAAGAGGAATGAATCATATGCTGCAGGAAGATCATCCTTCTTATGCTTGGAAAACCAAGTTAAGAAGATCATATCTCTGTAATAGATGTTTCCATCCACTACTCCATCATTCTCACCTCCTCCTTGTCCACCAAGTGCATCAAATGTGAAGTGATCCTGGGGACACTCCATCAATAAGTCCAAGCTCCAAAGTGACAGCGTTGTTGGCCTATGCAAATAGGCTCCTGCCAACTCATAACTCCATCCTTTGACATGCTCATTTTCAAAGACTCCTCCCATAATGCTGCTATATACAAGAAGTTTCTTCCAGAGTGGAAGTACTTCCAGATCATCCAAGGCTAAGGAGTAGCCCCTTTGCACCATGATAGTGCCATCTCCTACTCTTGCAACATCATGCAAAGTGTGAGAGCAAATCTGCCCCTGCTCTCCCAAGAACAACCCAAGCAACAAAAGTTTTTGCTCCCTCCTCATACATCAACCATACAAATCATGTGGTGAAGACATACTGATTGATATGAAGAATGTCATACTAACACAATGCATCCATACTCCTTGCTACCCTATGATGCATGTATCCTGCCAAACTTCCTCCACCCACATACCCTTAGAAAGAGGATATGTCACATGATGGCCAAACTCTTTCAAGAGTAGCCAACGCAGACAAGCCTCCTATTGCCCGGTGTCATATTTGCAAGTAGTTTACCAGCTTCTCGCTCACCATCCACACCCATTCATCCAAATGTGGGTGCCTCCCATCATGCTCAACCTTGGTACCCTTCCAATGAAGACTACCATTCTCCCAAATCAGATTTATCTTCTTGCATTTCATGGGATGTTGAAATGCAACTCCTTGGAGATCTCCAAGAAAAGAACTCACACCAATGATCATCTTGAATCCATAAAGACCCAAGTGTGATGAGGGCAAACCCTCCTCATGTTGCTGAAGAACCTTCCACTCCATGATATGTTGAAGTGCACCCCCAATGAGATCTCTCCATGAGACCTTCTTCTCACCAATGGCCCTCCAAAACCAATAAGGTTCTAGATCTGCTGCAGGTAGAAGTTTCTCTTTGAGCTGTGAGATGCTCATTGAGAAAGTGTCATCTAGAAAGGAGAAAGTATTTCTCATCTCAAGATGTCTACCATCTATCACTTCTTCCTCCATTGCTTCATCAATGAAGCTGCCATTTGAATGCTCCCATAAGGAAAGGGTCCTATTTCCTTCAGTGTTGCTCATGTACAGCGCAGTGCAATTTTGTTGCTCTAGATTAGCAGTATGCAATGGTGTATCTCTCTCCATAAGATTTGCTGAAATGATAAGAGATGGAAACTCAGGCATACCTTTGTGACATTTGGAAGCATCTTGTATGGCTACAAGAGTTCCTTCCTCCAATGTGTTGGCTCCCCCAACCACTGAAGATGAAGGCTGCTCCTCCAAGGTTGTGACAGTGCTGGTACATGCCTCTTCCAATGGTGGCGAGGGCTTTTCTTCCTCTGATTTTTCTTTAGCAAATCTCTTGATCACCCTTCGAGTGAAATCTGCAAAAGTAGACACTCTTGCATGATTCACGTGGCTGAACCACCAAGTGCTTGCTTCACCTTCAAGGTGCAGCACTGCAATTTTTACAGTCTCTCTTTCTACCACTGGATGTAGTAGGAAGAATGCCTCTAGCTTCATCACCCAAGCCTTTGTTGCACATGTGAGTGATCCATCAAAAGTGGACAATAGAAATCTATTGCCTCTCATCATCCCATTGCTGTAGGGCCTCCTTTCTTCTTCCAGCTGAATAAACTGAGGAAGAGTTAGAGTCTCCTTGAAAGCTCTAGGCTGAGATTTGTATTCTGCAAGGTACCTCCTTAGAATTTCAGATTCCAAGTGTCCTTCATGCCTCTTGTCTTCTCTTTAAGAATAGGAAGTACATGGCCCTTCCTCTTCTTGAAACCCTCTAGGAGTTCCATTGCATCTCTTCTTCTTCATCTGCTTAACCTCTTTGGAGAGGTTCTTCCTGGATCTGAAAAGTGATGAGAGTAAGCTCATTCTTTCCATCATTCTGATCTTGTTCTTCTCTTTGTCTTCTTATTCTTCTGATAGCATAATGGCTGGAACTCACAGGCTGAGCCAAGATTATGCTCTAATACCATTGTAATATCCCAAAATGGGGATGCAGCAATACATCAACAGAAAACTAGAAATAGCAGTGAACAATCAGCCCATAAAATGTGTGTAGAATACATAGCCAACAAATGATTGTTACAGCAGCAAAAATATGATCCCCTATGTCATCCCAAAGTGGGGAAATGTAACAATATGGGTCATAAAAACATTATTTCCAGAGAATTGTGTTATAACAGGAAGAAATAACGCTAGGATCCCTTAGCTTATGTATTATGGGACTCACATCCAGAAAGGGATCAGAAACAAATCCCATTTGATGTGTTAAACAGATCTCCTGGTCCCCATATGGCTTGAAAATGCCCAAACCCCATGACTTATGCAATGCAGAATTACTGAAGCAAGTAATAGCGTGATTTTATGAGGGTTTCTACTACAATATGATAGAAATAACAGATCTGCAGTTTATTATATCAATACACGGAGAAAAATGGAGATCTAGCTCCTTTTACACATTATGGTAAATAACCCGGCAAGGGTTTTATGTAAGTACAAGTGCAAAATGTTAGATCTGCAGATCTGGATCTGAAAGGTCGCAGTCTAACTGAAGCTAAACATATATACAGTTGAATGATACAAGAAATGAAGGAGAATCCTTCTTACAAGCTCTCTGAGAGAAGGGTTGGCCCTTTCCCTAAGAAGCTAACTCAAGATTGAGGGGTTTGACCCTCACACTGCAACACTGCAAGAAATGACGCAGTGCCTGCAAGGGACTGTGCTATAGGTGATGGAAGTGCTTTGGCCAAGTGCCAAGATATGAAATTCTGCTCCAAGATCTTCCTTACTGATCTTCCAAAGGAATGGAGACTCCCTCCTCTGAAAAAAAGCTCTGGAAGTGGTGTTATGAACCCCCACTACAATACCCTGCAGCACAATGTTATACTGCTGCAGAAATAACGTTGTAGCTAAAGGAGGATGCTTGGCCTCAAGCCTGGATGTGGAGAAATTCAGTACAAGCTCCTTCAAGAGGCCTCTCAAAAAAGGAGAAGGATTCCTAAACAAGAGATCCTTGTGCTAAGCAGCACAGCAATCTCAACTAAACAGTTGGAGAAAGCAGAATAGTCATGCAGACCAAAATCCAATAATCAATTCATAAGATGTCTTGCTATGTCTGCCTTGCCCTCCTTTTATACAAATGGAAGCCCTCTCACCTTGGGTCCCACTCATTAAGGTTTCCTCCACCAAGGAATCTTCCTCCCACTATCTTTGCGCTGTCTCACAAGATGATCTCTACCTCCTATCCCAGCGCTGTTGACTTGGTCAAACTTGACCTTGTCCACATGCATTTGTCCCTGTTCACACATGAGAGTGTAAAATCCAGCTAGCATTATGATCCTTTGTCACACTATGAGGGATTTTATTCTTATTTTTGAGCCTCCTTACCCATTTATTCACCTCCTAAGTGAAATCAGCAAAAATAAATATTACAATTTGCTGCATGCAAATTTTGGAATATTACATATTATTTGCAGCCAGCAGTGTAGTTTTTACCAAGACAACGCAGAGATTGTTGGGGATAGCCACATTGCATGTTAGAACGGTTGATTCATCACTTGGATATTGTTAGCTTGCCTTAAGCAAGCTCAGGTGCATGCTTTCTGATTTTACTTTGTACCCAGCAATTATATCAATAAAATGACACAGATCAGCACAATTCATGGAGATTTTTAGTTGTTAAATGTGCTGTAAATTTTGTATGTGTTTTTGTTATGTTTTCTTTGTTTAGCATTGTATATTTCCATTAGGAATATTACACACTAGCTCCAGATCCTCCTGGTGGAAGGTGTTATAGAGGATTAAAGCTCCATTAATATCAAAATTATGTTTATGGTTGGCATTCAATGGAAAACTCCTGACCTGGGACAAATTGCTAAGAAGGGGTTGGCATGGCCCCAATCAATGTTCTTTGTGCAAACAACAGGAGGAGGATCATGGACACCTCTTTATACATTGTGAGTACACTAAGCTAATCTGCAGAAGCCTATGGTCTGATCTAAAACCAAAGTGTAGCTAGGCAGGCCCCTCATTAATTGATGTTTGTAGATTGTGGTGGCAAGAAAGATTTGTAGTGGCTTATGCTAGTATGTCTTGCCTGTTAATATCTCACGTTTGGTGGGCAAGGAACCAAAGTATCTTCCAAGGGAAATTTGTTCCTTCTAATCTGTGTGCAACCAAGATTTTGGCTTTGGCTTAGGAGTTCAAGTTAGAACCCAAACAGCCTTGTCCCAGGAACCCAGTAATGCCACTTTTATATTTTGGTTATCCATGGGTGTTTTTTGATGGGGCCAGCCAAGACCACCCGCCCAGGCGTGGGGTGGGAGTTGTTCTCTACCTCAATCATAATCATCAGATCAAATGCGAATATGCACCAGGTAGAAGATTGAATAACAGGACAGAGTTTGTAACCATGTGGGTGTTGTTGAACCTAGCAAAGGAGAAAGGCGTATCTTGACTACAAGTGTTGGGTGACTCAAAGCTGGCTATAGATTAGGCAAATTGGAAGGCAGAGGAAAGAATTTTGGCAATGGAATCATTATTAGCGGACATACGTGAAGGCGCAAACTCTTTTGAGCGCACTGTCTTCTTTCACATTCTCTTTGAGCTGAATACGGAGACTGATAATTTGTCCAAAGAAGCTATTGAACTGTTGATTGGCTCAGTCAATTATCATGTCCTGTTGGATGGGGAGGTCTATCGGAACCAACCTCTCCTTCTAACCAGGAAACTTTTTCTTTTTTATCAATTGGTTAGTTAGAGATGTATGTTTCTCTTGGAGGTATTTTTGTTGTATGTGAAAGTCTGTAAAGGACCTGTTGGAGTCCTTATTTTTCAGTGAAAATGGAGTCTTTTTGAGGGAAATCTCACGCAATGTCAGTTCAAACTACTTATGTATATATTTTTCTCTATAAATATATACGATTTTCTTTTGTGAAAAAAAAAGAGTTTTCATTTCCTATGAGAATTTTACCCAGTATGTAACATGTTCGTTTGTTTAAGACATATGAAAGTAGTAAATAACCTTTAATTTAGCATGACTTTATTACTAAAATCATATACTATGAATGGTGGCTTATTAGTTCAGTGAAAGCAGAGTGTTGCTATTGCCCCCACCAAGGTTCTAGTCTCTCCAATGACATGCTCATGCTTCTGTTTGCACTAGTGCTTGCAAAAAATGGGTGGAACCAAGTGCAAGTCCTAAGCAACTATGGTAGAATAGATAACCTCCACTCATGGTGTAACTTTGGTGGACTAGATACCCCCACATGTGACTTCTTAGCTGAAGGGTGTTGTAATATTCCCAATTAGCAGCAACGAATTGGCAATATTAATTTTGTTCAAATTTTTGCTTTCTAATGTTCAGCCATAAATAAAAAGGGTGTTGGTTCCCACAACCCAACTTAGGAGAAATAATCTTCCTAAAGTCACTTGGCCAACATGACACTTTCAGCGTAGGGCCCATGGGGACCAAGTGGTAGCGCAGGGAGAGGAAAAGCGTGGGCCAGGCAGCCCAGTGGCAGCATGTACCAGACAACGTAGAGTAGGTAGGGGCAGCATGACAAAGAGGACAGCACAGCGTAGTGGGGCCCAAAGGAACGTTGGAGCCTCAAGCATAAAAGGGAGTGAGGGCCTAGCTTCTCATTCATTCTATCATTCATCTTCAAAAATTTTGTCTAACAGATTCTGAGCATGCTTACGCTATTTAGCTAAGTCTGAAAGTATTGTTCAGCACGCGGGTGTCTCTGAGCGGAGATCCCAACCTCAGCCTCGGGGGACTTCGAGTGTCTGGTCAAGTGAGGAGCTTCATCATCATTTTTCAGAGTGGAGATCAAAGAGCTAGCCTTCAGGAGTTACGCAGTTAATCAGGCAGCGCAGTCACTCAGAGGGATTATGCAGTCTTGGAGGAGAGCAGCTCCGGGAGTGACAGAGACTTAAGAGTTTCAGTCCAGGAGAAGTGTGAGGGGATCAGCCCTAGTTGAGTTTTTGGAGCAGTGAGAGGCCAGCATTTCTAGTTGATCAGTCAGAGGCCAGCGTACTCACCAGGAGTGCGTAATTTTCCGAAGGGAGTCAAATTTCGGGTTTAGCCTTTCCAGAATTCCTTCCTGGGTTTTTCCGGGTTTTAGGAGGAGAGCTCATAGCCGGAGTTTCAGAATTTTCTGAACAGGGGAACAGCCCCAAAGAGAAGCTCCATTCCAGCCAGTAGCAGCACTTTCCAGCAGCAGCAACAACAACCTAGAGAGTTACGCAGTCACTAGAGGAGCAGCCATTCTTTAGCAGGGTTTGGAGAGATATTTCAGCTTGCCTTGAACAGGCCAAGGTGCCATCATTCTGATCACCTCTTGTACTCATTCCCTATTTCCAGAAATATAATAAAATGGTCCAGCTTTTCTGAATTGTTTGCAGTGATTTTTATGGTGCATCTCTATTTGTTGTAGTTTTGTTTATGTTGCTTTGTATTGTTGTTTATTTCCTATTCGGAATATTACAGGTGTCTTCTGTAGTACAACAAGAGGTTTCATCCCATTAAATATCTCATGTAGAACAGTTGTTGTTTGCTCATATTGACTGGAAACAATCAATCAAAAAACTTATATACTATTTCAGACAATTTTGATCTTATGCAGTTGAATTTCTGTTGAACTTTGATAATTTCAAATTTCACACTTGTATATCCAGTAATGTTCAAACTTCAAAGTAATTCAAATTCCAATCTTTTCCTGGGTCTGTTTAATATGGAATTATGATTTTGAAATCGTACACAACTATATATATATATATATATATATATATATATAAGTTTTTCATGCCCATCTTTTACAGTTTTTAAAAGTTTAGTAAGCAACCTCTTGCTGAGGACCAAGACGTATATACTGAGGATCTCCATCAACAGAAATTAGAGCTGGCTCACAGAGTTTTATGGCTGCATGAAGATCCTTCAGATGCCCCCATTTAGGTTGCCTCAACATACCTTCAAAATTCCAAATGTTCAGATGATGTAAATATGGCTATTGTAGATGAAATCATTAAGAGAACAAGAAAAAATAACCATGTGAATGAATGTTTTTCATTTCAATGACCTCTATCAATTTTCTATTAATGACAAGTTAAAGGTAGAACTGTCATAGGAACAAATCTTGCATTAAAATGAATGACATCACCTGTCTGTGTTGGCTGTCATAAGCCATGAAACAAAAAACAATGTGAACTTATAGCAGATCCATCTACATTGCCAATTTACTAGCAGTCTAGTAGATGAGACCAGAAGTAAGCCAAAACAGAGATATCAATACCATATTCATCAATTGGAGCATCATAGTCATAACTTGTTGTGTAAAATGGTCCCCCAGCTGTGCGGCCAAAGTTTGTCCCTCCAAAATACTGCAACCATTCATCAAATATGCATGACTTTTTACCAAAGCAGCCCTCAAATGGTAACATCATGCTTAAAGCTTCCCAAAAATAACAGAATTAGCCTGCCCAGATCTACCTCTTAGCATGTTGATCCAAGATTTTAGTTGCATCAACCAATAACATAATCATAATATTTGATTTTCCATTGATTCAATGTACCGTTTATATAAATGAAATAGTAGCATCTGTGATTCTCTAGATTAGATTTTTTAATCTTCCTGCTGACCATCATGTGTGATTTTCTATCCATTGATAACATATTCTACCCACAATGCTTGATATAATATCAGCAACCAAAACATGCATTTTATGGCATTACAAGTTCCTGGCATAAAAGGAGCCTACAAAAGAAGGAAGAAATAGTGTATTATACAAATCATTAAATGTTTTTATGAGATGTAATGCAGTGCAATGATGATGATTATTTTGGAAATAATTTCTTTCAAAGCTTAAAAAAATGTTGCTTTATTTTAAAGACCCGGGAAGAATATAAAATTGGCAGGGGATAGGTTGGACACTTTGCAGATAGAGCGGTTCCCTATGCCATAGTCAAAGCAATAAAAATAGGGTTGCTCTAGCCACAATTTTAGATTTAAGAAAAAGTTTCTTCCTGTCCTTTGATAAATCTAAACATGTATGCAAGATTGCTCTTCCCGTCCAAATTATTGCTCTCTACTCTTTGTAGATAACTCTCTTGATACTTAAGCTATCACTTTTATCATTACATGTGATGAATGTGAGGTTCCATTTCCATTCCACAAATATTTCAATACCATGTAGTAATTGTGAAAACTGCCACCACGTTGAAAAAATCGAGCTACTGCAAAAGCATTGTCTTCCACAGGCCTATGAGGAACCCGACCACCCCAAGCTGAAAACCTGCAAAGAATACAGCTCTAACATCATGAAAAAAAAATAACCAGCTAAGTTTTCCATAAAAGAAGGGAGCTTTACTTTAAAATGCATATTCATAGACTCTGATGTATGCAACTTGAAGGTAACCTGACATTATCAACTTAACCAGTTACCCTTGAACCCAATCGGTTTGCTAATGTAACATAAATTAACCAGAAATCAGTTCTAACATGAAGACCAACCCAAAGATAAAACTCTTCGGCATCACTTTTGTTTCCTTTTCCTTCTCTGCACTCTCTGTGTGCACTAACTTCTGTTATATCTTTCTGGTTCATGTTATGCTTATGCTTAGATAAATGAATGTATGTGAATGACCAACTGGTAATTGAATATAAACTCCTGCTTGCTTGTATCTAGTATACAACAACAGGATTTATCAAAATCTTTGTTCTGTGACAATCAGAGTGCAAGCCAGTTGGCTAAAAATGTGGTAGTACATGCCAGGTCCTAGGCTCTAGCACATTGAAGTACACTTTCATTATCTAAGATAGTTACAGGAAGAACAGATTAAACTACAAACAAGTAAGATGGTGGAGTAAATAATATACATGTTTATTAAACCACTGAAAAAAAAAAGTTTCGAAAGTTCAGAATATTACTAGATGTGAAGCACTACAAATTTTCATATAGAGGAATATTAGAAATATTGAGAGAGCTCTTCAAGCAGACTAACTGTGGGAAAACAGTGAAACACCAAAAGTTGCATCAGCATAATTCTAATTAACATGTGCAGACAGGATGGACTGATGAATCCACAATGATTGCTGAAGCAGCACAAGCTAAGCCACTGGCTTTGACCAAGTAAAGCAAGAGCACAGACAGAGGCCAATATGATAACCAATTTGAGTGCATCAATTAAAAGCAGATTGTCACAGCCATCCTCAGCACAACTCTGGGAGCAGAAGCATTAAGTGTTGTGAAGAACATGTCCAAAGAGAAGATCGAAAATCAAGTCAAGTCTATTAATGTGAAGGCACATGCTTGAGATAGGTTTGCTAGAGTGAAGAAAAGAAAGAGTGAGGAAGTTTTAGTGAGTTGCTCCATAAAGCAATGCGAATGCATTTGTTACATATGGATAGTGTTGCCCCTACAGAGGGAAAAATCCCAAAGGCATCTAATCAGCTGATGTGGTGTGTTCCAGCTCGCAAGGGATCTCTTGTGTAATATCCCCAATTTTGATTTTTCATCTGAGGAGGTCAGCAGGGATCTTGGGGGTGGTGCTAAGCATAGCACAATTTTGCAATTTGGGCATTGGAGGCACTTTTGCTATGAGAGACATGAGGACTTTGGAAAATAGGAGAAATTACAGCCTTAGTGGAATGTGGGGACCACAATGTAATGTTCCAAATGGAAAATTTACAATGATAACAGAAACATGCAATTATACAAAAAGAGAAATTTTCAGAGCATAAACACAATAACCAGAAATTTCTGCAAATCCTCAAACTGGCCAAGATTTTATTAATAATGGAGCTGTGGTACAAATGAGTTCGAGAAAATGCACCTGGGCTTGCACAAGGCAAGCTACAAGCACCAAGTGATGAGTACAGAAAATCCCAACACCTGCAATAGCCAAATCCTCCAGAAAACTGTGTTCCTGCTCCAAAAACTACACTGCTGCCAGATTCGCCCTCTGATTTACCCCCTCAAAACTACCCAGAAAATTCTATAAATTTGAGAATATGATCCTTGCCCAAAACCCAGAAAAACCCAGAAAGGGTTTCCTCTAATTCCAACCTTCAAAATTTGACCTTCTACAGACTACAGCTAGGCCCTCCTCCAAATTCGAAATTTGTTACTGCAATTGCTACAGTCAATCACTGCCCTCCAAAATCCTAGCAAACCTTCTCAAATAGACCTCCAAACAATCCCCCCACACCTCAGCTCCAAAGTCCCTCCTAGATAACTCCCACAAGAGAGCCTCCTCCAATGACTGTGCAGTCCAAGGAAGGGCTCACACAGTTCCTGTGAATATCGGCTTAGAAATGCATAGACGTTGCTCCTCCCAGGCTACCACTGCTGCTACACTCCATAAATGGATCTCCAATCACCCATGTAGCTCCTCCAATGAATCTTCCAGCTATTCCACTCCACACTAGCTAGATGGCTCCAACCACTGTGCAATAGAGACTCTGGACTGCATCCCAATCTCTCCAGAAAAATGTAGAACCTGTAGGTACTCGCTCCTCCGATCTCAAAGCAAGGAAAACGCCTTCCTTGGGTGGCACTCGAAGTCCGCCGAACAAAGGTTGAGCTTCACTCCTTGGGAAGCTCTTGTGCTGAACACAAAGTTAGCTTAGCTAAGCAGCTACGGCAATTCAGTTTATTCAATAGGCAAAAGATGCAAATGGCTCCTCCATTCCTTCCTTTTATAATTTCTAGGCATGCATGCTTGTGGGTCCCTCCACAAATTCAATTTTTCCCAAAGGAATTCGAATTCTTTCGTCCCATAGTGCATACTTCCTGTGTTTGCCGCCAAAACTGTCTTGGGATATTATTAATCAACATTGCAAAATTAATTTAATTGGGGACATTACAATCCTCCCCACCAAAAATCACTTGTACTCAAGCAATTCCTGAACAAGTGCTCTATTTTTGTTGACCCAACTACCACTGCAAGCAATACCGGGGTCCCAATTTTGCCACGGAACAACTCCCAATCCATGTGCTAACTTGTCATAAAGGAGTTCCCAGTTATTATGGATCCAATTCATCAAGTCCAATGTGAAGCTCCCCTTGCTCCAATCACTATCCTGCCCAGTATAAGTAGTAGAAACCCTTTGCATGCCATAAATGAGTAGAGAATCTGTGAAAATTCCTAGATCTAACAATCTCAGGAATCATACTGCAACCAGCTGAATCTACTTCATCTACTTATAAATTACATTACACAGTTATTTTCATATTACTTCTGGAAATATTGAAGTAAATTACTGAAGCAGCCTACACTTAATTAAATATGATTATGAAACAAGGAAATTGAGCAAAGAAAAAATACACACATAGGACACCTTTATTTTGGACGAAAGTCCTCGGAAAAACCCAATGCGGGAAAACCGATGTAGCAGATCTGAGAGTTTGTTATTATTAAGCAGCGGTTTGTGAATACAATCTTTGGATGTCTTGTTGGTTATCCAATACAGAGAAATCATAGCAGACAAAAATATAGTGAGTTTTACCTCACACTACAAGTCTCGGTTGGTCCGGTAGCTGAATTGACGAAACCCCAACATCTTCTGCGCTATCTCTGCGCAATAGTTGCGTAGGCCTGTTGTTGATTTATGGTAGCATCGGATGTGCTCTAGCCTTGTAATTTTGTATATAGGCTAAGACATGTATTCTATAAAACCCAGAAATGGTTTTGAACAATTCCACTTAGAGATGATTTAATTAAATTAATTAATCATTTTTTAATGTTTTCTTAAGTCTAAACTTAGGGAATTTGATTAATTAAAGTGTATTAATTAAATCAAGTGTGAATCTTCTAGATAAAGTCATGGATCACCTCCAAGTTAGTCTAAGCCCTTGATTATGTTTTAATTTGGACCGTTGAAGAGTCAATGGAAGATTATAAGAAGGAGGGTGAGGGTCCTATGGAAAACACACTTGACACTTGAGCCATTGAGCATTTTCGAATTTGTGTGAGGAGACACAGCTTTTGATCAAGAACAAATCACTAGGGTTGGGTTTGCTAAGTGATTTGATTCAGTGATCAGATCCGGAGAGGGGCAGAAGCAGAAATTGGTCAAGAGGGCCAAGAATACATTTCAAAGAGAGACAGCACAGTTTCTGGCTAGGGTGACGCAGTTACTACAAAGAATCACATAGAGCCAACGCAGTGTCTCTTGGAGTCAGTCTGGAGAAGGATAGAGGCTAGGGTTCTGAGCCAAGAGGGCCAAGATCCAGCTTCAGATCAGCCAGATCATCTACAGGAAAGGGTGATGCGGTCCCTCTAGCTTGCCTACGTAGGCTTATGCAGATCCAGTGTAAGCAATCACGCAGAGGCAGTGAGGGCTTCATCAGCCCTGTTTTTGGTCAGCCGGAGACTTGCTGAGTGAGGTATATCTCATAGTCATTTTTGTTGTCAAGATTTCTCTAAAGGGTTTGCCAGATGTTGGCACCCTAGTTGTATTCAAGATTCTGCTGCTTAATAATACAAACTCTCAGATCTGCTGCACCGGTTTTCCCAAGTTGGGTTTTTCTGGGGACTTAGTCCAAAAATAATTGTGTCAATGAGGTTGCTTTTCATTGAGTTTTGTTCAGATTGTTTCAGCACTTAGATTTATTCCGCAGTATTATTTGTGTAGACTGCTTCAGTAATTACTTCAGTATTTCAATGAAATGAAATAATTATCAAAATAATAAGAGAAGTAATTCATATTTGTTGCAGTAGGAATCCAGATCTAGGATTTTTCACATGGTATCAGATCTTGTTTAAGCTGAAGTGAAGGAGAAACGAAGAGAACCAGCAAATCAGCGTTGTAGAGTCTGGGATCTGCGTAAGCAGCAGCAGACCCTCCCAGAAATTACGATGTCCAGGCTAGGCAGGCATTCCATTGCAGATAGGGCTCCCTCTGAGAGATTTGACAGACGTGTAAGCTTTTTCAGTTGCAGAAGAGGCAACGTAGCTGAAGGACGCAGTTACTGCATAGCAGTAAGAGTTGGTGCATAAGCGTCAGAAAATTTGGAAAAACACAGTGGGGGATTTCTTGATCTCAGAGGGTTTCTTACACAAAGAAACTCAGGTTTTCTCGTGCAGCAGCAGAAAAAGTGACTTACTCCACAAGGAGTGCGTAAGTCAAAGCTGAGCACAGGGTTAGAGCAAAGTATCGACAATTGAGGAGATGGCCAGCAACGAACTGCGTGAGCAAGATAGATTGGAGGGTGCCTCCAACTATGTTATCTGGAAATCAAGGATAGAATTTATCCTTGATGAACACGATCTGAAAGCCCTTATAGACAGGGCAGTTGCAGAACCTCTTGATGCAGCACACCTGAGGCAGTTCAAGAAGAATATGGCTAGAGCCAAGAGATTGATCCTAGATGGAGTGAAGGATCACGTTGTACCTCACATAGCAGCCAAAAACACTGCTAGAGAAATGTGGGTAGGGCTAGAAAAGTTGTACCAAGGATCTTTCGAGCCGCGAAAGATGTACCTTGGAGAGAAGATGCGGAATATCAGGATGAAGGGAGAGCATTTTTTACTCCTCCTTGTCTCGGATTCAGGAGAACCGAGATCAACTGTTTGCAGTAGGATCTGCTCCTAAAGACTCAGAGCTAGTAAGGCTCGCGCTGAACTCTGTTTCCGAAGATTATCAAGTCTTCGTCCAAAGTATATTGGGCAGAGAAAGGCTTCCAAGATGGGAAGCAATGTGGGCAGCATTACAGCAAGAGGAGTTGAGGAGAGATTTCATAAAAATCCACTTGGAGGATGGCAGTGGTAGTTCAAAGGTCAAGAAGGAGGAAGAAGATAACACCACCCTTGCATCAAAAGGGCAACAGAAGCAGAAGAAGAAAGATCTATCCAAGATGAAGTGCTTCCGGTGTGGAGAAATGGGGCATTATGCCACACAATGTCCTCCTAAGAAAAAGGATAAAGAGGAGAAGGAAGATCCACATGCAGGAGCTGCCAAGATTGAGGCAGAGAAAGATTGTGCTATGTTAGCTCATATTCCAAAAGGAGAAAAGTGAGTTGATTTGGATTTGTAGATCCAGAATCTACAAGGAGGCAGGATCCTTGAGTATTTCCGAACTCTTGGATCACATGTGACCTACGGCAGCCTAAAGATAGTAGTAGGATGGACAATTGCAGCAGAAGATGATGAGATGATGCAGTGTCTAGCATTACTAGAGCCTGATCAATGCAGAGAAGAGGCAGCAGCAGCAGCGCAGTGCACACAGGTGCAGAGCAGTGCTCACGTAGTGTAGAGCAGCAATTGCGCAGTATTTTTAGAGAGCTAGTGCTAAAACTAGCAGCAATCAGTGTTATTTTTCCAGTTGCAGATTTACTTGTCCAATTTCGAATGTTTTTATGTTGCAATTAGCAACAGTAGCAGCAGTGCAACAGCAGCAGCGCAGTGCAAAGTGGTGCTCACGCAGTGCAGCAGCATGGTTGCAAAATATAGAGGGAGTTGCAGTACAATGGCAGTTGGCAGCAGCATGCAGAGTCAGCAACAGTACAGTTGCAGCATTTTTGTGCAATGTTGGTGAGCAACATCAACAGCGCATCAGAGATGTTCCAGAAGTTAGATCAGCAACACATTGAGGTGTTTTGCTAGAGCACTTTCCTCGCTAAAAGGGAGTGTTGATTTATGGTAGCATCGGATGTGCTCTAGCCTTGTAATTTTGTATATAGGCTAAGACACATGTATTCCATAAAAACCAGAAATGGCTTTGGAAAATTCCACTTAGAGATGATTTAATTAAATTAATTAATCATTTTTTAATGTTTTCTTAAGTCTAAACTTAGGGAATTTGATTAATTAAAGTGTATTAATTAAATCAAGTGTGAATCTTCTAGATAAAAGCTCTCATGGCCAAGTTAATCTTAGCTCCTGATTATGTTTTAATGTTTTAATCTGGACCGTTGAAGAGTCAATGGAAGATTATAAGAAGGAGGGTGAGGGGCCTATGGAAAACACACTTGACACTTGAGCCATTGAGCATTTTCGAATTTGTGTGAGGAGACACAGCTTTTGATCAAGAACAAATCACTAGGGCTAGGTTTTCTAAGTGATTTGATTCAGTGATCAAATCTGGAGAGGGGTAGAAGCAGAAATTGGTCAGGAGGGCCAAGAATACATTTCAGAGAGAGACAGCACAGTTTCTGGCTAGGCTGACGCGATTACTACAGAGAATCACGTAGAGCCAACACAATGTCTCTTGGAGTCAGTCCGGAGAAGGATAGAGGCTGGGGTTCTGAGCCAAGAAGGCCAAGATCCAGCTTCAGATCAACCAAATCAGCTACAGGAAAGGGAGACGCAGTCACTCTAGCTTGCCTACGCAGGCTTACGCAGATCCAGCGTAAGCAATCACGCAGAGGCAGTGAAGGCTTCATCAGCGTTGTTTTTTATCAGCCGAAGACTTGCTGAGTGAGGTATATCTCACAATCATTTTTGCTGAGTGAGGGTTTTCCGGATGTTGGCACCCTAGTTGTATTCAAGATTCTGATGCTTAATAATACAAACCCTCAGATCTGCTGCACCGGTTTTCCCAAGTTGGGTTTTTCCAGGGACTTAGTCCAAAAATAACTGTGTCAATGTGGTTGCTTTTCATTGAGTTTTGTTCAGATTGTTTCAACACTTAGATTTATTCCGCAGTATTATTTGTGTACACTGCTTCAGTAATTACTTCGGTATTTCAATGAAATGAAATAATTATCAAAATAATAGGAGAAGTAATTCAGATTTTTTGCAATAGGAATCCAGATCTAGGATTTTTCACACCTGCGTGGGGACCTCTGTGGATTGCGTCACCTCCTCTCTGGGATCGATCTACTCCTCAAAAAGTCTAGTTCCAGCCCTCCCGGCTTTAGAACTCCAATCTCCCAGCAAATCTCGGACTATCTCTCGAAAACACTGTGTTGCCTCTATGTGTGCCCTGCATGGGCCTGCGTCATCCCTTCTGGGTGTTGTGTCACACTCACTGGAGGTTGCACTGCTTCCTCTGCTGGTTCTACTACCTCTCTGCTTAGTATTATTGGTCCCAAAGAAGATCCTCCGACCAAAACTGTCTCTGCCCCTCACTACGTTGGAATCACTTAGATCTGATCTTCATCCGAGCACTGCTCCGTCAGAAGAATTCGATCACTAGATTCACTTGGTGTGTCTTTCCAAATGACCCTCAAGCCTTCCTTTATAGTCTTCTCGTTGAGACATCAATAGCCGAGATTAGATCTCTAATCAACGGCTAAGATTATAAGTTGACCTGATCTTCGTTTTTTCTAGATCATTCTCACTCTGTTTTATTAATACCCTTTAATTATTTAATTTCCCTAAGTTTAGACTTATGGTCCCCATTAAAATAATTAATTTTTACAATAAAACATATTCAGAGTGGAATTGTCACAAACAGTTTCCGGGTTCTTTGGAATACCAATGCCCAAGCCTCTCCACAAATTTTGAGACTTAGAGCACTTCCAATGCTACCAAAAATCAACAGAATCATGGTCATGATAATGTAGCACTATGTCCAACTCCTCATGAAACAGCCCTACCAAGTGGTCCATCTCATACACACCAAGAGTAAACTCCTAAAGATACCACCCAATCCCTATAGAGATAAAGTATCGTTCGCATGAGCTACCCCCGATATCTTCTTGCTGATGCCCCTGCCATGCTGATGAAGTCCCCCACGCCATCAGCGAATCACTAAAGCCCAATGGAATATCTAAATGATCTCCCCTGTACAAATCGGTCCATCCCCCAGGGTAGCTATACTGCCAAATCCTATGATGCCCGGATCCCATGCTAGTCTAAAAAGGGTGCCACCATGTTCTTGTTGCGCAACTCTAACCATGATGGTCTTCCCATCATGTGCAGGTTGTATTCTCCTCTCCCGGGACCTGATGGAAAAATATCTATAGAGCCCCAACGTATTTGGCCCAGGAATCTCCACGATGTCACAGTCTACCCATCCAACACTCAGCCTTATCCATAGCAGCAACAAGGAAAACCAACCTTGCCATGTGACAAAGGTCTCAATGCTCCCCCACATGTCAAACCAAGTGTGGATTGGGTTATTGTCTGTCCTGATCCCACTCATCACAAAATAAAGTGTCCCATCAACCAACCAACTCCCCAGATCCCACAGCCATAACAGTTGCAGCATAGTCCTGACAACTACTGGCACCAACCTATACCACGTCTCAAGTCCCTACGTGCAATCAATATATAGACACCCTACATCATGAACCAATCTGGTGTGTGCGAAATTGCCCTCCGTCGGCCATATCACGTAGAGGAATTTGTCATCTTGCCTCTTGCAAGTGCTCCCAAATACTGACGGGAGTCTAAACATCCATCTGCAAGTAAGGCCCACCAACCACTATAGATGCTCCTGAGACACCTCAGAATATCTCACCAAAACTGAGTGTGGGCTCAAGGGTGGTGAAAATGTTACCTGTACAGAAGATCGGACTATCCCCAAGAATGCATCCATCAACTCGCGCCCTGACCATATGCTATAGCTGGAAAGCCTCTCTCCTTATGCACTGTGTCCCATCCAACTGTCTCAGAGCATCCTCCTGGGTCTTGTTGCTCGTGTTGTGTGTTGATTTTGGGTAGCATTGGATGTGCTCTAAGTCTCAAATTTTGTGGAGAGGCTAGACACATGTATTCCAAATAACCTAGAAATTGTTTGGTGAAATTCCACTCAGATTGTATTCGATAGAAATAATTAATTATTTTTAAAGGGACCCTAAGTCTAAACTTACGAAAATAAAATAATTAAAGTGTATTAATAGAATATGACTGAGAATGATCTAGAATACATGGATCAAGTCAAAAGATAATATTAGTCGTTGATTAGAAATCTAATCTAGGTCGTTGGAGTCTCAACGAGAAGATTATAAAGAATGGCTTGAAGGGTCATTTGGAAAACAGATTTTCAGAGACACAGAGGATCTAGAGATCGAATTTTTTTGACGGAGAAGTACTCAAAAGAAAATTAGATCTAAGTGATTCTTGATTTTAGTAAGGGGCAGTAGATTCGGTTGGAATATTTCCTAAGCCAGAGAGTACAAAACAGCAGAGACAGAGAGAGCCACAACAGCAGCGCACAGCCAATGACGCAGTGCTTAAGAAATCACTGCACAGAGCTAGAGGGAAAGTAGTTTTCCTGTAGAGGAGACAGCACAAAGCCAGAGTCAGATCCCGAAGAGATTTTTCGGAGGGACAATAGGCTTCAATTTCCAGCCAGTAGTGAGACCAGCGCAGAGGCAGAAGGGCAGTCGTACTTGTGACGCAGAGCCTGCATGGGTGACGCAGTCACTGCACAGGGCAATCCAACTTTGGTGCGGATCAGTGCCAGTTTCCCGTGGAGGAGTGAGGTTTGTCATGCGAGATCACTTCTGTCAATTTCGTTGTATGATTTGACAGTCTCGTCAATCATAGATTTGTACTCAAAATTTACTGCATAATAACATAAACCCTCAAATCTGCTGCACTAGTTTTCCCGCATTGAGTTTTTTCGGGGACATTAGTCCAAAAATAATTGTGTCGAATGGTTGTGTGATCTATGTGTGTTCAGATTTGTTTCCGCACTTGTATTTCTTCTGCAGTTTAATTGTAAAGGTTGTAGAACACAGTATCAAAGCTTCTATAAGCTGAGTGTTGGCGAGACAAAGAACATATCCAGCAGATCCAACGTTGAAGCAGAAGTTAGGGATCAAAGAGCTACGTAAGCAACAAATCGATTTCCCAGTGAAGTGCGCAATCCAAGCCATGAGGGCTAGATCAACAAGGATAATCTCTCTCTGAGTGAGCAGATAGAGAGGTAGGATTGTTCTAGATTGTTGTTTGTTCGAGGCAGAAAAAGTAGCGCAACAAATCTACGCAGATCAGCAGCTGGAGGGACGCAGTTGACTGTGCAGCAGTGCATGTTGGTACAGAGCGTCAGGAAGCGTAGCTAAAACACAATTTTGGGGATTTCTGACCTCAGTGAGTTTTCTTGCCCAAGAAACTCAGATTCCCCGTGCAATAGCAGCAGATTTTATGGCTTGCTCCATCAAGAGTGCGTAAAGCCAACTGTGCAGAGGGTGAGAGGCAGTAGATCCACAGTGTTTGGGTGAAATGGCAGCCAGTGGGTTGTGTGACCAAGATCGGTTGGAGGGTGCCTCCAACTATGTAATCTGGAAGGCAAGGATCTCCTTCCTTCTAGATGAGCATGACCTCAAGCACTTTATCGAAAGTGTTCAAGTTGAACCGGTGGGTGCAGCACCATTAACGCCCTTTAAGAAGAATATGTCAAATGTCAAGCGGTTGATCCTCGACGGAGTGAAGGATCATATTGTTTCACATATCTCTGGCAAAAGTACAGCCAAGGAGATGTTGGATGTATTGGCAATGCTATATCAGGGGTCTTCCGAGCAGCGGAAGATGTTTCTAAAGGAGAAAATGTGGACCACCAGAATGCAGAAAGGAGAACGCATTGAACCATTCTTGTCTAGACTTCAGGAAAACCGAGATCGGCTAGCAGCTGTAGGGTCAGCTCCTCAGGCCACAGAGATAGTCAGACTTGCCTTAAATTCCGTGTCCGAAGACTATCAAGTCTTTGTCCAGAGTATTCTGGGCAGAGAGAATTTGTCAGGCTGGGAGGCGATGTGGGCAGCTCTTCGGCAAGAAGAGATGAGAAGAGATTTACTCAAGTGTCAACTTGAGAGCAGCAATAGCAATGGTTTGAAGGTAAAGGAGGATGAAAATGCAACCCTTGCATCAAAGGGATAGCAAGAGCAGTACAGAAGGAAGAAGGATCTTTCAAAAATCAAATGCTTCTGGTGTGGCGAGATGGGACATTACGCCACACAGTGTCCTCTCAGGAAGAAGGGCAAGGATGAGAAGCATGATCCTTAGGTCGGAGCAGCGAAGATATAGGAGAAGGAGTTTGCAATGATTGCTCATATAACTCCAAGAGGGAGGTGGCCTGATTTGGAATTGTAGACCCAGAGATCTACAAGATTGGGTAGGATCCTTGAGGAGTCTGCCTCTCGGATCATCAAATTGCTACAGGAGCCCAAAACAGCAGTAGCAGGATGGACTAGCGCCAGTTGGTGCAAAGGAGTGTTGAAGTGACAGCGCGGTGGTTAGCAGCGCAGAGCAGTGTTCCAGCAACACAGAGCAATGTTGCAGCAACACAGAGGGACGCAGTGCAGAGCAACAAGAGCGCAACAACCTCAAAGAGGCATAGCAGAGGATAGCAGCAGTCAGATCTTCATCACCGAGATGTAGTATACTTGTCCAATTTTGGATGTTTTTCAGTTGCAGAAAGCAACTGTGTTGCAGTGCAGTAGCAGTTGGCAGTGGCAGAGTCAGCAGCAGCACGGATGTAGAATTCAGAGGGAGTTCCAGTACAGATGCAGTGTTGACAGTGGTAGTGACAGAAGTAGTACAGATGCAGAATTTCCCTAGAATTGATCGGCATCAATGTCAAACATCAGCAGCGCAGAGGGAGATGCTTCAGGGTAAGAACATTATGCAGCTAGGCATATTGTTAGAGCACATTCCTCACTAAGAGGGAATGTTGATTTGGGGTAGCATCGGACATGCTCTAAGTCTCAAATTGTGTGGAGATTCTTAGACACATGTATTCCAGATAACCCAGAAACCGTTTGGTGAAATTCCACTCAGATTGTATTCTATAGAAATAATTAATTATTTTTAAAGGGACCCTAAGTCTAAACTTAGGAAAATAAAATAATTGAAGTGTATTAATAGAATATGAGTGAGAATGATCTAGAATACATGGATCAAGTCAAAAGTTAATCTTAGTCATTGATTAGAGATCTAATCTAGGCCATTGAAGTCTCGATGATAAGATTATAAGAATGGCTTGAAGGGTCATTTGGAAAACACATTTTCGAAGACAGAGAGGATATAGGGATCGAATTTTTCTGACAGAGCATTGCTCGGAAGAAAATCAGATCTAAGTGATTCTTGAGTGCAATGAGGGGCAGTAGATCCAATTGGAAGATTTCCTGAGCAGGAGAGTACACAGCAGAAAAGACAGAGAGAGCCACAGCAGCAGCACAGAGCCAGTGATGCAGTGCTTACGTAGTCACTGCACAGAGCTAGAGGGAAAGTCGTTTTCCTGCTGAGGAGATAACGCAGAGCCAGAATCATATCCCAGAGAGATTTTCCGAAGGGCCAGTAGGCTTCAGTTTCCGGCCAGCAGTGAGACCAGCGCAGAGGCAGAAGGGCAGTCGTACTTGTGACGCAGAGCCTGCGTGAGTGACGCAGTCACTGCGCAGAGGCAGCGCAAGGCAGTCCAACCTTGGTGCAGATCAGTGCCAGTTTCCCATGGAGAAGTGAGGTTTGTCTCACAAGATCTCTTCTGTCAGTTTCGTTGTATGATTTGACAGTCTCGTCAATCATAGATTTGTACTCAAAATTTACTGCATAATAACATAAACCCTCAGATACGCTGCACCAGTTTTCCCGCATTGGGTTTTTCCGAGGAAATTAGTCCAAAAATAATTGTGTCGAATGGTTGTGTGATCTATGTGTGTTCAAATTTGTTTCCACACTTGTATTTCTTCCGCAGTTTTCTTGTAGAACACAGTAAATAATTTGTTAATTAAATAACAAATAGAAGACTTTCCATCAGTTGTTGCAGTAGGATTCCTGAGTTTGATGGAATTTTCACAGCATCAAGAGGCGGAAGTCCCCTGTGTCAGTGTGCAATGTTGGAGAGCGATAAATGGAAGCTCACAATCGACCCTGTGGTCAACTCGCTCTCCAAATATGAGTGTTCCAAACCCAATAGTGTGGTTGATGCCCTCGTCATGAGATCTCTCTAGCGGAAACACTTCAACAACCTGTTGTGCATCATCATCCTCTGTTGCACTCAAATACATACCCCTACACTCCTTTGCATAGCACTGAACTCTGTGGCACAACTCCATGCACCACTGGATACCAATGCTCAATGTCATGCCACCATGTATCGTAGGGCATCCCATATGTGCCCATGCATCCACCACTCTACTAGTACACCCACCACGATGTGATATGCACATCCTCATCTTCCCAAGTACACCTAAGTGGCCCAGCTCCTCACATGCAGTCAAGAATGACGCTACCAAGTCGAACCTCAGTAGCTCTAGTGCCTAATACATCAATGAGATAGCATTGTCTCCATATAAGTCTCCTCGGAGGCAACGCTCCAAGAGCCCACTGTGTCGCACCATATGCCACTGCATACCACCAAGTGTCCCTGTACTCAATGGCATGCCACTGTACCCTGTCGCCTATCCCTATACACCACTGGATACCCTGTGCTACTGTTGGACCATCCTGTATCTTCTCGTATCCTTCCTGTGTCACTATACCTGGTACTCCCTGCGTGTACTCAATGTGATGGGAGTCGTTCCTACTCCACAATGCACACCAGCATGCTATGCCAAACAACCATGCATCTATGTGCTCCTCTATAGGCCATTGCTTGTCACTGTATGCTCCTACACATCCCTGGATGTCATGGCCAAAAACTAAGACAGTACACGTCGCCCGCACCCGAATGTCATCATCACCTCTACTTTCGCATCATCATACCCTCCAATGAATGGATCTCCCCTCCAAATCCTCCTAGAGGGACCCAAGTAGTAAATCTCCCTAGGTACCAGTAGTGATGCCACCACTGCTTTTCTCCTCCATGTCCTTTGTGCCCCACATAACTGTGGAGAATACCCAACCCCATACAAGGAACTATCTGGTGGCCAGCCAACGCCACCTCCTCTAACAATCTCCTACCAAAGTGTGTTTATTATCTCGTGACTCCATGCATACACCACATAACTCGATGACCCATGGAGTTCCCTCGCAAACTGACTAGCCACTGATGCTGACTGACACCTCCCTAGCAAATTTGTGCGCTTGACCTCTGGGTCAACTATACCACCAATGCCATAGTCAATCTACGTATTTGGAAAATGGTAGGTAGTCCCACCTGGATCCCAATGCCAACCTGGGCCTCCAGTATCCTCGATGCCTGAACATGCCTGTTGACTCTCATTTTGTCCTATAACCAACTCCATAAGCCTAGCCCACTCCACCGGGTACCAACTCAGAATCTCTCGTCATCCAACCCCAAGGAAATGATCGAAAGCACAAACCCCCGTACACTGAGCTAGCCCTCCAACTTGCGAACGTTGCACGCTGCGCAACTCATGTTGCCTCGTCTCGCTGATCTGGTCAACACATGTAACATGTCTAGGTAACTCCACCTCTCTCTAACACCCCTGTACAGAGGTAGCTTAGCAATGCTACAAGCCCATCAATATAGGCCTAAAGAGAGCTACTGTCTGGAAGTATTGTAGCTATGCTGACAGTCTGTGCATCTATCTGGTCTAAATCGGTGGCTAGCCCAAAAGATAACTACTCATCCTCCTCCACCATGGGCTCTACATGAGCCACTAATTGTCCCTCCAAAGATAGCTCATCATGCATAACATCCTCAACAATCAACGACAGGGAGCTATCGTCTGAAACTCTATCACAGATGTGGATGCCTCTGTACCTATAAACTCCTCATCAACGATGGATATGTCTACCAACACCTCATCAACCCCTTGTCTGCTGCTATCACTTGGAAACTCGAAGATGTCCCAGAAAACCTCATCAATGGATCCCTCAACAATGGATGACAACTCATTCATGGGTGGCACCTCATCGATAGATGGCCCTCTGAGTGTATACCCTACTCTCTCCACTAGGGTGTCAACCGGAGCTACCAAAGGGATCCCCAACAAGGGTGACTCCTGCATCACACTAGACACATCAACACGCTCCTCACACTCCTGCGTACCCTCAATTTCATGCTCAACCTCTTCCTCAGGCTCCTGATATCTGAAGTCAGGTCTCCACCAATAAAAGCATCTCTCAGTCTCATCCTCTAACCGTCCTCCTCCACGCTCCTCAAATGAGAAAGTCCTCCTAATCCTAGGGTCCAATGCCTTACACTCATCAATCCTATCCATGGAGGGCCTCATCAAATCTGCAAGGGTGTCTGGTTTCCTCTCCTTCTCTGGTTCACCCAGAAAATGAGGCATGGTAGTTCGGTTGAGCTAGCCATGGATATTCTTCTGTTGAATTGAGTGTGCAAGAGTGTGGCTTCTCTGTTGGTTATTTATCATTTGTTGCATCCCCTCTAAAATTCGTTAGTTCCGCCTCACCAATTGTTGGCTTTGCCTCATCAACTCCTCCATGTTCCCCTGTGTACTTTTCCCTTTTTGTGTCATGGGAGTGTCCATATGTTCACCAATCACTATGCTTGTGTGTCTAGCACCTCCATGATCTTGCTCGCTTCCCCACAGTTGGCCAAGATCATGCTCTGATACCACTATAATGTTCCAAATGGAAAATTTACAAGGATAACAAAAACATGCAATTATACGAACACAAAAAATTTTAGAACATAAACACAATAACAAGAAATTTCTACAAATCCTCAAACTGGCCAAGATTTTATTAATAATAGAGTTGTGGTACAAATAAGTTGGAGAAAATGCACCTGGGCTTGCACAAGGCAAGCAACAAGCACCAGGTGATGAGTACAAAAAATCCCAATAGCTGCAATAGCCGAATCCTCCAGAAAACTGCGTTGCTACTCCAAAAACTACACTGCTTCCAGACTTTGCCCTCTAATTCACCCACTCAAAATTGCCCAGAAAATTCTAGGAATTTGGGAATATGATCCTTGCCCAAAACCCAGAAAGGGTCTCCTCTAATTCCAACCTTCAAAATTTGACCTTCTACAGCTTGGCCCTCCTCCAAATTCGAAATTTGTTACTGCAACTGCTACAGTCAATCACTGCCCTCCAAAATCCTAGCAAACCTTCTCAAATAGACCTCCAAACAATCCCCCAAAACCTCAGCTCCAAAATCCCTCCAAGACAACTCCCACAAGAGAGCCTCCTCCAAAGACTGTGTAGTCCAGGGAAGGGCTCACGCAGTTCCTGTGAACACCGGCTGAGAAATGCGTAGAGGTTGCTCCTCCCAGGCTACCACTGCTACTACACTCCATAAATGGATCTCCAATCACCCTTGTAGCTCCTCCGGTGAATCTTCCAGCGATTCCACTCCACACTAGCTAGATGGCTCCAATCACTGCGCAATAGAGACTCTGGACTGCATCCCAATCTCTCCAGAAAAACGCAGAACCTGTGGGTACTCGCTCCTCCAGTCTCAAGGCAAGGAAAATGCCTTCCTTGGGTGGCACTCGAAGTCCACCGAAGAAAGGTTGAGCTTCACTCCTTGGGAAGCTCTTGTGTTGAACAGCACAATGTTGGCTCAGCTAAGCAGCTAAGGCAATTCGATTTCTTCAATAGACAAAAGATGCAAATGGCTCCTCCATTCCTTCCTTTTATAATTGCTAGGCATGCATGCTCGTGGGTCCCTCCACAAATTTTATTTTTCCCAAAGGAATTTGAATTCCTTTGTCCCATTGTGTGTACTTCTTGTGGGACCCATATTCCACTATCAATCAAATTATTTATATTTCCTATGTTTGTCGCCAACACTGCCTTGGGCTATTATTAATCAAAATTGCAAAATTAATTTAATTGGGGACATTACACACAAAAAGGAGGCAATTCAACCTCTAGAGATAATTCACACTTGTGGAGGAAAAGAGAGGAAGAAAGGGGTGTGAATTAGTAGAAAATGGGGTCCACCAAGGGAGAGAGGATCAGCCTCTATAAATAAGGCAAAGAGGCCTCCATTTGAAATATTTTGGCAATTTAACTTTGAACACAAGTTTTATTGAGTTGTTTAGCCCAATCAACTAGTGTTGTTTAGCACAAGGGATTTCCAAGCGGAAATTTTGACTCTTCCTTCTATGAACTTCGAGTGTCACCCTAGGAGATAATTTGGGGAGTTGAATTTTTGGATCAAGGAGGAGCAATCTACAGGTTTCCTTCAGCTGGTGCAAGTTTCTCTAAGGATGCAGAAGGAAATTTGTTATATACCTGTTTAGCAATTCTTCTAATCAGAATATTAATTTTGGCCAATTTTGATATTATTACAATCTTGACTTTCGAAATGTGGGTTTGGGGGGCCACAATTAGACTTAGGCAACTATAACCAGCCTGATACAATAAAATAGCTGAGATGGAAAACTGGCCTCAAGAACCTGCCCCAATGTTGTGTTGGACCTCCAAAACTGAACTAAAATGTCCTTGTTGAGCTCTCTTGTGAATTCTGAATGAATTCACCAAGGGGAGATGGGTACTCGCCCAATCTCACTAAATCACCTGAGGGTTTTCATCTTAGGGCTACCAATGAAATAGAGAACCAAGTTCTCAACCTCTCATACAAGAAGAAATATCAAATCCAATATGTCCTCTAATGGCCTCCTCTTTTTATAAATCTGATGGACCCCTCTAGAACCTCCTCTTTTATTATTATTTTAATCATGGAGCATTTTGCCCTCTTCTTATTTCAATTAAAATATTTTTTTAATGTGGGAAAAGGGTAAATTGGCCACCATGTCTCCTCATGGTTACTGAAAATCACTTCTAACCATTCCATCTTGTAGATCTTCTTGTTCTGGTTCCAACGAGCTATTACACTAAGGTGTTCTATCAAGTATTCCTCTTGGAATGCCACCCTAAGAGTAATTAACTGAGTTAGGCCCAATAAAAACCCTGTTTTTTAAAAGTTGTCGGAGTGCGACGGAACGAACGGCAAGTTGTGCAGATGATGGAATATGTCAAACGAATGTCATCGGATCCCATCAAAACTCCTCAAAACCCCATGAAACATCTCCAAGAGCTCTTGGGCCCACTAATGAAGTAAACCTACACCTGTGACATATCTGCCTCCAACCCCTAAAGGTCCATCCTAACCATGCCATGACGAACACCCAAAAAAGGAACATCACAAGATCATACCATGCTTCAAGAAAGAAGAACTTCTCATGAATGAAACCCCAAAATCTTTATTGATATTTGAAAGTGTACAAAGTAGCAACGCTTCCACGAGCACAATAACCAGTATCAAGAATATATAATGAGAGCCCAATGGGTCTCTTTATAAAAATTTGGGAGGAAATCCCCATGAGAAAACCATGTGACAAGTGGAGTTGGAGAAGATCCCAAGGAAAAATTGAATTCTTGAATGGAGGAGCCAAGTGTACCCTCATGCAATTCATATTCTCTAACTAGCCCAACACATTCCTTAGAGGCTTCCACGCATTCATTGAGAGACATGTGTAAGTGGGAGTGGAGTGGTAGGAGACCACTCTCCACTCATATCTCAATGATCTCCAAATCCAAAGCCCACTAAAGAGTGACTCATCCATGACACTCGAGCTATCACCCTCAAAAAATGTGATTTGCCCAATGGAACTCATGGTCCCCTCTAAGAAATTCGATTTCCCTTGATTTGTGGCTTAGGTGTTGTCCACATCATTTTCTAACTTGAATTTGACCTTTAGATCAATTTCCACATCAATTCCACACCATTTTAGCATGTGTGGATATTTATTTTTCTACATTTATTTAATTGTTGAGCTAATTTATTGTCACATTTCCCACTAAAATTAGGAAAACTAGTTTTTGAGGGTATAGAAATCATCTTTTACCCCTCAAAGTGTGCCTTATTAAAAAGTTGAGGGTGAGAGGTGTAATTTTGAGCACGCATACCCCATACAATTTCTCTAGACATCATTTATTACATTTTACAATCAGAATTTACTAAAATTTCCACCCTGCGGGAAATTTTAAAAATTAAAAAATTGAACCCTAGACTTAATCAAATTCCGCGAAATTTTACGAGTGATCTAGTATGGTAATATACAATGACTCTAGATACTAGGACTCACCCAAGGCCTTGCCATCAAGCTGCACTTCGGCTTTGGGGTTATGCTTGAAGGAAAAAACTCAATTAATTATTAAGTGCCCAAAAGTACCTAATAATTAACCAAGTGAAAAAAAACCTCCCAAAGTAAACTCACCCAATGACAATGTCCCAAGTTACCTAGGCTTGTTACATGACTCAATTCATCAAACTAGCATCCCTTTACATCACCCCTGTAGAGCTTGCGGAATCTAAGTACAACATAGAAGAAGATGAGAAGGAGTTAGAGTTATAAAAAACTCTGATGATATATGAACTCTGATGGTACGTGAAGCCTCTGACATATCCTCAGGCATGGAGTCTTCAAAAAAATTTAGGTGCAACTTTCAGTGGTCAACAATACCCAAAGAGTTAAAGGAAGCATCAAAACTTCAGATTAGTTCTCAAATATCTATCATCATAGAGTTGTCATTTCCTTTTGTCATATCAAGGAGACTTTTATGTCACATATTAACAGTATTTCCTTAAGGACTCATTTTCAAATGTCAAACTTCAATCCTTGTCACAGTTCTTCTCAATCTTTGTCATTAAGAAAATCACTGTTCTTAGGTATAGTGTCTTCCATAACGCACAAGAACAGACCATCCCTGAGATGTATTTCACATGGAAAACTTCAGACTAATACTTGTATCGTTTGATTGTACTAAAGGCCAGAATAAAACTCAAAAAGAGATTAAGTATGAGGTAAGGCTTGTACGAGGGATTTGCAGGGGGCCATCCATCATGCACTCCCTACCCACAGAAAGGGGGTGATACCAGACCGCCACCAGCGCAGAGAGCAGCTCCGAGGAGAGGACAATTGGATGATGAGACTAGGAGAGACCTCAGGAGGAGGAAGGTGTGTTTTACATGTCGGGAGTCGTGGGCACCAGGTCGTCGGTGCACAGCAGGCAAGGCTCACTATATCGAGGTCTTCTCAGATAGTGATCAGGACGATGAGTTGGAGTTGGAGTTCGATGGAGGAGACTGCGAGGGGCCATCAAAGAGAGCACCACCACCACCTCCTCCACTAGAAGAATCATCTTTTACACCATTTGGGGAAGTCCTCGCATCTTTGTGCGGGGTACCCAAATTTCTAACCATGAGGATCAGAGGCATTGTGCAGGGGCAGCATGTCCCAGTCTTAGTTGAGAGTGGGGCCACCCACAATTTTATTGATCCTCAAATGGTCCAGAGAAGAGGCATCACCACTGCATAGTTTGAGGGGTTTTCAGTGCTAGTACAAAGGGACAAGACTATGCAGTGCAATCGATATGTTCCCGCTTTGATAGTGACCATGGGGAACTATTCGATGACAGATCATTTCTTTGTGGCGAATGTACCAAACACCAAGGTAGTGATGGGTGTCCAATGGTTGTATTCCCTTGGCCGAGTTATCACCAACTTGAGGCAGCTCGTGATGGAGTTTACCGGACCGGATGGTAAGCTAGTAGTTATACGAGGTATGCACACATATCCCTCACAGACAGTTTCAGCTCACCGGATGGCGACAAACTTGAGGCATGGGGACATAGCGTGGGCAGTGGAGTTGAGGATGTCAGAGGCTAGGGGATAGACCAAGCCACCACATCCAGACATACAGGCTATGTTGGATAGATATGCAGTAGTCTTTGGAAATATACCACTTGGACGACCACCAGACAGGGGGTTCAAGCATGCCGTACAGATGGAGCATGGTGTGCAGGTAGTCATGACCACCCCCTATAGGCATCCCAAAGCCTATAAGGATGAGATTGAGCGGGCCATTAGGGAGTCGTTGGCGTTGAGCCACATGAGACCGAGTTTGAGCCCCTTTGCTTCTTCAGTTGTGTGTGAAAATTTGGTTACCCAAATCCTATTGCAGCCATTGATGTTAATTCTTCTAATTGTTTAATTAAACGAACAATTTACTTACAGTTTCCTACGGAAAATATTGAATTAAATTCACTACAACCTACACAACATAAAATACTGCGGAAATTACAACGCAGGAAAGATAGATACACACAAGTACATTGTTATTTTTGGACAATCGTCCCCGGAAAAACCCAACTTGGGAAAACCGGTGCAGCAGCTGAGGGTTTTAATATTATGCAGTAGTAATATGAGTACAATTCGTTAGATGCCCACACTGGTTATCCGATACAGAGAAAAACTTATGAAAGAGACAGTGAGAAAAACTCACATTGTCACGGAAAATCTGGCACTGATCTGGACAGGAGAAGAGTTGCCCTGCGTTGTCTCTACGCAGTAACTACGTCACATCTCCTGGGACTGCGTCACTCCTTCTGATCTCTTGCTCACTGGAAACTCAACCCTCTGGCCCTCCGTGTTGAGATTTTGGGGTGTTGGGCTAGCATCGGATGTGCTCTAGCTCCCAAAATTTGTGGAGGGACTAGAGTACATGAGACTTCCAAGACCCAAAAAGCGACTTAAGAAATTCCATCATGTTTAAGAGTATTTAATTAATTAATCTTTTTAATTAAGGACCCTAAGTCTAACTTAGGAAAATTAAAAGATTAAAGTTAATTAAATTAAACATGTGATGAAAATGACTTAAATCGCACGGATCAAGCATCTTCTAATCTTTGTCGTTGATTCAAGATTAGATCATGACCATTAATGTTTCAACGAGAAAAGTATAAGAGGGCTTGGGGTCAGTTGGAGAACACACACAATGGAAAAGCACTGAAACTAAGCTAGAATTCTAGGGCGTGGTTTGCTAAGAATTTCAGAAGTGTTTCAGCTGCAGTGAGGGGTAGTATTGGCGAAAGGGATGGTTTGATCCCAAGCCAGGAGTGAAACAAGGGCAGAGAAGCAGTAGACTGAGCAGCGCAGAGCAGCCATAGCCCAGCAGAGGCAACGCAGAGGTTTCAGGGGCTACGCAGGGCTAACACAGGCCCAAATAGGGCAACACAGGGGCAACAGGAGGCTAGCAAGGCTTATGCTGGCACAGCCAAGGCAGCGCAGGGGCAGAGTAACCCAATCTGGGGTGACGCAGGCCCTTCCTGAGCAGCGCAGGGGCTAACACAAGCTAGCAGAGCTGACGCAAAGGGCTTCAAAGCAGCGTTGGGGTTTCTGAAGACAGAAAAGGGCTGAGTTTTGTAAATCCCGTTTGAGAGTGTGAATCAGTCAGTTTTTCTGTCTCCAAAATATAGGTGTAGGTGCAGATTATTTATTTCGCTGTCGGGTTAACCAGTTTGATGCCCAAATTTGTTGTACTTAGATTCTACTTAATAATAAAACCCTCCAGCAACCAGAAGACCAGTTTTCCCGCATTGGGTTTTTCCGGGGACAGTTGTCCAAAAAATCCTTGTGTGTCACTTTGTCATTGTGCAATTTATTCAGTTTTAGATCTGTATGTGTAGGTCGTTAATATATTTACTTCGATGTTAATGTTGAAGATGTCACATTAATAACTTAATGTAAGTAGGAGAAGTAAATCTGAAAAATTAACAGTAGGGTTTTGTTTGAGATATTAAGAAATTTTCACATGGTATCAGAACGATTGCAAATCTAGCCTGGATCTCCAACAACAAGACTGAAGAATATTTGTTGTAGAAAGCAGCAACAGCAGCAGTAAACCGGACCAAAGAAGGCAACGCAGCAGCAGAAGGAAGCAGAGCCGAGCAGAGGCAAGGGTGACGCAGACTGACGCAAGGCCACGTACTTACTGCATAGAGGGAGCACAGAAGATGCACTGAGACTGTCTGCTCATGCAGAGGCCAGCTAGGGTGACGCAGTCCAGAAGCTAATTGTTGTTCCGAGTGCCGAAATTTGAGCTACAGACCTTCAGCAATTGTTGGTAGGGTTAAAAAAAAATCGGTACAGAATTTAGCCTAAGCTAAGTTGACGAAGAGCGGGACGAGAACAACTTCTCAGAAGATTTCCTGCCAAAGAAGTCTGAAGATCGATCAGAGGATTGAAGAGAGCTGATTCGTTTTGTTTGGCAGACTTCCAAGAGAGGGAGTCAATTGTCAGAGGGAGTTGAGGGTTACTGTCTCGCCAAGGACCCTAGATCCGAGTCTCTAGCATAGAGAGGAGGATTCGTTCCGACACATTTTCTGAGCAGATGGCACCCCATGGACTACGTGATCAGGATAGGTTGGACGGCCTGTCCAACTTTGCAATCTAGAGGGCCAAAATCTTGGTAGTCATGGAAGCATATGGCTTGAAGGAGCATGCAGAGAAAGTCCTGGCCACGCAGACTGATGCGAAGATCCTGGAGAAGCATGAAGAAGCAGTGGCACACGCCAAGCGCTTCATTCTGGATGGGGTCAAAGATCATGTGGTCCCACACATAGCAGAGAAGGCAACGGCTCATGAGATGTGGGTAGCTCTAACCACACTATATGAAGGAAGTTTCGTCCACAGGAAGATGCTTCTGGAGAACCAGCTGAGGTTATTCATGATGACCAAGGGAGAGGAGATCGATCATTTTCTGTCCAGACTACAATCGATCAGGGATCAGCTGACTGGCATGGGAGTCACGGTAGATGATGATGTCATGGTGAGGACTGATCTCAATGCAGACATAGAGGACTGGGAAACTTTTGTCCAAAGTCTCTTGGGCAGAGCGAACCTTCCCAACTGGGACAACATGCGGGCAATCCTCTGAAAAGAGGAAATCCGTCGGATGACGAAAAGACAGTACAGCACTGGTTCGAGTAGAGTGAAGAAGGAAGAAGAGGAAGATGCATCCTTGGCATCAAAGAGGCAGCAAGGGAGAAAGAAGCGTGATTTGTCGAAGATCAAGTGTTTCTAGTGCAACGAACTAGGACATTTTGCCAGCAATTGTCCCCAGAAGAAAAAGGACAAGGAACCTTCTAGCTCAAAGGCTTTCGTGGCAGACGATGGCTCCGGAGATGACGTAGGCATGAGCGCTCATGAACCACGAAAGTGGGGCGATCTTGATCTGTAGAGCAGCTACAGAGTGGAGGGCATGATCCTTGAGTAGCCCAACTCTCGGATCACATACGAGCTACGGGAGCCTTCAGACGGTAGCAGGACGAGTGGAGCAGTGGGTGCAGAGAATCACAGATGGAGCAGAGGCAGAGCCGGATGCCGAGAGGGAGCAGCGCAGTGCAGATGCAGCAGCAATATAGCAGCGCAGAGTAGGCTTGCTTACGCAGTGCAGAGTTGCAGCAGCACAGAGGCTTCAGGAGGACAGCGTAGCGCAGAGGCTTCAGGAGGACAACGCAACGCAGCAGCAGCGCAGAAATCTCCAGATGACAGCATAGAGTAGCAGCGTATGGAGCTTCAGTGATGAGATGCAGCCCAACTGACTTGTCTGTCAAAGATTGGGCAAGAGTATTTCAATTGCTTACTCTCAGCAACTGAGCTGCAGTACAGATGTGGCAGTGGCGGTGGCAGTGTCATGGGCAGAAGTAAGGAAGAGCAGCAACAGTGTAGTGGTGAAGGGCAGCATGCCAAGCATCGGCGCAGAGACTCGCACCATAGATCAATGCAGAACTTCGGGGTGAAGTATTGTTGCTAGAGCACATTCCTCGCTAAGAGGGAGTGTTGAGATTTTGGGGTGTTGGAGTACCATCGGATGTGCTCTAGCTCCCAAACTTTGTGGAGGGACTAGAGTACATGAGATCTCCAAGACCCATAAAGCAATTTAATAAATTCCATCTTGTTTAAGAGATATTTAATTAATTAATCTTTTTAATTAAAAGATTAAAGTTAATTAAATTAAACATGTGATGAAAATGACTTAAGTCACACGGATCAAGCATCTTCTAATCTTAGCCGTCGATTCAAGATTAGATCATGGTCGTTGATGTTTCAACGAGAAAAGTATAAGAAGAGGGCTTGGGGTCAATTGGAGAACACACACTGTGGCAGAGCACTGAAACTAAGCTAGAATTCTAGGGCGTGGTTTGCTAATAATTTCAGAAGTGTTTCAGCTGCAGTGAGGGGTAGTATTGGCGAAAGGGATGGTTTGATCCCAGGCCAAGAGTGCAACAAGGGCAAAGAATCTGCACACTGAGCAGCGTAGAGGGGGCAGCAGCCATAGCCCAACAAAGGCAGCGCAGAGGCTTCAGGGGCTACGCAGGTCTGACACAGGCCCAGAAAGGGCAACGTAGGGGCAGCAGGAGGCCAAAAGGGCTGACGCAGGCCCAGCCAGGGTAGCGTAGGGGCAGCGTAACTCAGTTTGTGGTGACGCATGCCCTTCCTGAGCAGCACAGGGGCTAACACAGGCTAGCAGAGCTGACGCAGAGGGCTTCAGAGCAGCGCTGGGGTTTCTAAAGACAGAAAAGGGCTGAGTTCTGTAAATCCCGTTTGAGGGTGTGAATCAGTCCATTTTTTTGTCTCCAGAACAGAGGTATAGCTGCAAATTATTTATTTCTATGTCGGGTTAACCAGTTTGGTGCCCAAATTTGTTGTACTTAGATTCTGCTTAATAATAAAACCCTCCAGCAGCCAGAAGACCGATTTCCCCACATTGGGTTTTTCCGAAAATAGTTGTCCAGAAAATCCTTGTGTGTCACTTTGGCATTGTGCAAGTTATTCAGTTTTAGATCTGTGTGTAGGTTGTTAATGTATTTACTTTGATGTTAATGTTGAAGATTTCACATTAATAACTTAACGTAAGTAGGAGAAGTAAAACTGAAAATTAACAGTAGGGTTTTTGTTTGAGATATTCAGAAATTTTCACACTCCAGACTCACACCCTGGCTTCCAGCACTAGATCTCGACTGTCTCCCAGCAAAATATCAGACTCCCTCTGAAGCTCTGCACTACCTCTCTATGGCTCTCAACGTCTTCTCTGCCTTCCACTCCCCGGATCTGGAAAACTTCCTCTAGTCTACTATCTCTACCCCTCACTACAACGATCTCTCTCTAGCAACTCAGCACTGCCTCTCTGAGAATTCAATCTTCCAGCAAAATCGATCTCTGCAAATCTCAAGTGTGTTCTCCAAGTGCCCATCGAGCTCCTTCTTATAAACTCTCGTCGACATATCAACGGCCAAGATTAGAGCCTAATCAATGGCTCAAATTAAGTTGGACTCGATCCACGCCTTTATCTAGAAGATTCACACCCAATTTAATTAATACCCTTTAATTATTCTCATCCTAAGTTTAGACTTAGGAATACATTAAAAATAATTAATTATTTTAATTAAATCCTCTCTGGGTGGAATTTTCCCAAACGATTTATGGGTATTGGAGAATGCATGTGTCTTAGCCTCTCTGCAAAATCTCGAGGTTAGAGCACAACCGATGCTACAAAAATCAACATTGTGTTGGTGAAGAAGAAGAATAGGACTCTGCGCATGTGTATTGATTATAGGTCGCTCAACAGGAAGACGTTGAAGAATCGATATCCGATACCGTGTATTGATGAGTTGATGGATGAGCTTAGAGGAGTTAAGTTCTTCTCTATGATAGATTTGCGGTCAGGGTATCATCAGATCCAGGTGAGGGATCAGGACATTCTGAAAACAACCTTCGGGTGTCATTATGGGCATTTCAAGTTCCTAGTCATGCCTTTTGGATTGACGAACGCCCTGCCACTTTCCAATCATGCATGAACCATGTGCTCAGGGGGCAGTTGAGGAGATTTTTCTTAGTTTTCTTTGATGACATCCTGATCTACAGCAGAACGTGGGAGGAACCCCTGCAGTACTTAGAGACAGTGTTGCATATTCTAGAGGAGCGGAAGTTCTACGCCAAATTGTCTAAGTGTGAATTTGGACTAATAGAGATGCTTTACTTGGGACACATTATTGGCGCAAATGGGGTTAAGGTGCATGAGGAGAATATCAGGGCCATTAGGGATTGGTCAGTGCCTAGAGATGTGACAACGTTGAGGGGGTTTTGGGGCATTTACACTTATTACAAGAAGTTCATTAAGGGCTTCTCACAGTTGGCAACACCCTCACAAATCTGACCAAGAAGGGGGCTTTTGCATGGACAGATGGAGCTCAGGCAGCTTTTGATCGCCTCAAGGAGGTGATGAGTAGTTGCCCGATATAGGCACCCCCGGATTTCATGCAGTCTTTGACCTTGGAGTGTGATGCATCGGGTGAGGGGATTGGCGCAGTCTTGTCCCAAGATGGGCACTCCATTGCTTTCGAGAGCCAAAAGCTCTTATCGCATGAGAGGTCGTATTCCATATACGACAAGGAGATGTTGGCCATAATGCATGCATTGGCCAAGTTCCGGCAGTATTTGGTGGGTAACCGATTCAAGGTGAAGACAAATCATAACAATCTTCGCCACTTCGGGGGACAGTAGGGCCTCAATGTCAGACAACAGAGGTGGGTTAGCAAGGTGCAGGCCTATCATTTTGATATTGAGTATGTGCAGGGAAAGCATAATGTGGTTGCCGATGCACAATCAAAGAGACCTGTAGAGCTTTCACTCATGAGCATTAGCCATGACTGGTGTTGTAGTTCCTAGAGACAGTATTGAGTTACAAAAGACCAGTGCCTAGGACATCTTAAAATCAGAGGTTAAATGTAGACAACTATAAGGATGCCTCTGACAGAATATGGAATAAGAGAATAATGGTTTTGGTGGTTCAGGAATCGAGAAGACCTTGGAGTCTGATTCATGTGAATTACCCTATATTGCAAGAGGGCTCAGGAGGCTGTATGGCTAGATGGCTTTCAAATGGGCCAAGTATGAAACAATGAGCAAAGGCTTTCAAAATATGTAGAGGTGCTAAGGAGGAACGGAGGAGGAATCCGCAAGAGACGGGCTTAAAATTCTTAAGAATCTGTCTCCCGTGAACTCAGAGGAAACAGATGTAAGTGGAATATGACCAACAGTAGAGATTCGTGGAGCGCAAATTAAGGAAGCGCAGCAAGTTTAATACATGAGCGTTATACATAAACGAATTCATGAATAAAAATGCATACCGCCGGCAGCTACATTACACAAATCATCAAAGCAACAGAACATGAAAGATGATTATGCATAAATAGGAGATTGCAAATAAAAAAGAGAACACAGATACATACTACTCATTGCTCCATCTGGAATCCAAGTAAACAACTCTATATATCAGATTATATTCAAAACAGCTCTCCCAAATATGTATCTCAGAGCATAAAGAGCACAATAGCACAGAACTACAGCAAAATTTCCCCAAAATTCAGAACCCTTCTTTCATCTCTGAACTCCCTACATATAGAGTTCTCCTTGAGGGTTCATGCTCGAATAATCATTCATGATCGACCCACACATGTGAAAATCAAAATATCCTAACTAACTAGCAGAGCGTGAATCAAGCAATCACTTCTGCAAACAGAAAATCAAAACAGAATTGGGTAAAATCAATATTTCACCAGCAAAACATCATAATCAAACAGTAAAAAGGAAAAAATAGTTGGCCACGGAGGCCAAACCTGGAATCTTCCAAAATGGGGCGGCAAGAAGTGGTTGTGAACAGGTGGGCAGTCTGGCTTCCATCACCTGATTCCATCTGCTGTGGAAGGCCTCCACTCCCTCATTCTCATGATTCACATTAACCGCAATGAAACGGTCAGTTGTGTTGTGTGTGCATCGCTCTTTAGCGCAGATTTCCTGGATCAACTGAATAAAACATAGTTGTGTTGTTCCGCCAAAAACCCATGCTTGTGGTTTAATGTGCAAAACCGAAGACTAGATTTCAGAGGGGGGCCTGTCCGATTTATGAGGCTCACAGAAATCAGGAATGATCGAGATCTTGTCCACATTGCTCTTGGAGAAGAGGTAGCTAATCGAGAGCTTGTCCTCATTGCTCTTGGAGGACTCCCCCAGGAATCGTATGTATTCAACACTACTATTCTTAATAATAATGTGATTCCTGATTTTGATGAATTGTTGACAAGATGCACTCAAAAGGAGACAAGGATGATGGAGAGAGACCATCCCTCTAATGAGAATGGAGGTGACCCTACTGCCTTTACCGCTCATGCAAAGAAGAGGAACCATGGTGGTCTGAGAAATCAAAACCATGGAAGAGCGAGGCCCAAAGGAAGAAAGGGAAGATGCTACACTTGTAACAAGTTTGGTCACAATGCAAGAGAGTGCCCCAATAGAAGGGAGTCTCCTAGAAATGATGACAACAACAACTTCAGGGGGAATGGAAATCAAAGGAACAACAGGTTCAAAGAAAAGAGGAAGGCCCCCTCTGATCGAAGTGGAAATGGCCAACCTTTCAAGAGGTCAAGGAATTCTAGGTATGATGAATCCAATGTGGTTGATAATAAGAAAAATGAATATATTCTTGTATCTGCCCTCTCTGCTGCATCTCCTCCTGACACCCTGGATGTCTAGTTGATTGATAGTGGTGCTTCAAGGCACCTCACTGGATATAAAGAAGCCCTCACTGATTTGATTGAGAAGAATACTAATTTAGAGATTATCCTTGGAGACAATGCCACCTATCCCGTGAAAGGGACAGGGACTATGACCCTTCATCTATCTCAAGGTCAAGTCCTCCATTTACAAAATGTGTTGTACGTACCTGATTTGAAAAATAATCTTGTTTCCATTTCGACAATGGAAGACAAAGGATTCAAGGTGGCATTCATTGATGGAAAGGTACGCATTTGGAAGAAAAACTTCAAAGAAGCTCTTACTATTGGTTTTAGAGTTGATACACTCTATTAGGTTGGAGGAAGTCCATTGGGGGCCATGTCATGTGACACAACTCTCCAAACCGAGCTATGGCACAAGAGGTTTGCACACCTTCATTACAAAGCCATTCCCGAAGCAAGGAAGGTGGTGACAGGGATGCCCGAGTTTAAAGATGATCATGAAGGTAATCGTTAGGGTTGTGCCGAAGGGAAGCACACAAGGGGACCATTCCCCTCAAGTGTCACAAAGACATCTGATATTTTGCAATTGATACATTCTGATCTATCTGGTATGTTGTCTGTAACATCCTTGGGAGGATGTTCCTATTACATGACTTTTATAGACGACTTCTCCCACAAAACTTGGATATATTTCTTGAAGAAGAAGGACGAAGCATTCAAATTGTTTTGTACCTTCAAGGCCTTGGTTGAAAATCACACACGGAAGAATATCAAAATTTTGAGGACCGATAATGGGACCGAGTATGAGCCAAATGAATTCAATGACTTTTGCAGGGAAGCTGGCATTAAGAGGGAGACCACAACTGTGTATACTCCCGAGCAAAATGGTGTTGCTGAAAGAAAGAATAAAAACATTGTGAAAGTTGCCTGTGCCATGCTATATGACCAAGGTCTTCCGAAGTTTCTATGGGGAGAAGCTGCAAACAGTGTTGTGTATGTTCGAAATAGATGCCTGCATTCTGCATTGGACTCCAAAACTCCCGAAGAAGTCTTCTCTGGTAAGAAGCCTGATGTCTCCCATCTTAGAGTTTTTGGAAGTCCTGTTTATTTTCATGTGCCGAAAGAAAAGAGAAGCAAGTTGGATGCTTCTGGGAAGAAGGGAATGTTTGTGGGCTACAGTGAAACCTCAAAGGCATATAGAATCTATGTGCATGGTCAAAGAGAAGTAGAGATATGCCATGATGTCCATTGTCACCTTCGATGAAGATGTTGCCCTCAAGAAAGTGAGGAATCATCCTAGTTCAAAGGAAGACAAAGAAGAAGAAGAAGAAGCTGGAAGGCAGGAAGAACCAAAGGATGAACCTATGCCCGATGTTTAAGGACCAATGGATCCTATTGATCCACCTCCTTCTAATAAAAGGAGACCCTCATGGCTTAGAGACACTTTCGAAGATGCCGAGAGACATATTGCTCCAAGGGGAACATTCCGTGAAAGTAAGAAGTCGAATAAGTACCAAGGGTACCTAGCAGCCATGAGTTCTATTGTACAATCTGAGCCTGGATCATTTGAAGAAGTCTTAAAGCATCAAGAATATGAATCTAT
Source organism: Pinus albicaulis (assembly GCA_034641835.2). Taxonomy (NCBI): domain Eukaryota; kingdom Viridiplantae; phylum Streptophyta; class Pinopsida; order Pinales; family Pinaceae; genus Pinus; species Pinus albicaulis. The sequence continues at coordinate 596,839,560 of CM076582.1, read as the reverse complement.
AATGAAGAATGATGTCTGGGAAGTGGTCCCGAGACTGGAGGACAAATCTGTTGTCACCTCGAAATGGCTCTTCAAGATCAAGCATGGAGCCGATGGAAGTGCTGAAAAATACAAGGCAAGATTTGTTGCCCGAGACTTCTCTCAAAAAGAAGGCATAGATTATGATGATATATTCGCACCTGTCGCCCGTTATACCACCATTTGATCTATCATTGCCCTTGCTGCAACGCAAGGATTGAGTCTCCATTAGATGGATGTGAAGACTGCCTTTTAACATGTTTCAATCAAGGAAGAGGTTTATGTGGAGCAACCTCTGGGGTTCGAAGTCCAAGATAGAGACACATATGTATGCAAGTTGAAGAAATCCCTCTATGGGTTGAAGCAAGCCCCCATGGCTTGGTATGAGAGGATCAATAGCTACTTGATGAAGCTGGGATTCACTCGAAGTGATGTTGATCCAAACCTTTATTTTAAGGTTGATAAAGAAAGGCCTCTCATTCTGGTTCTCTATGTGGACGATCTCTTTCTGACAGGCACTGACCCTCTCATTCATCAATGTAAAAGGGAGCTAGCTTTTAAGTTCGAAATGAAGGACCTAGGACTGATGCACTATTTCCTAGGCTTGGAGGTCTGGCAAAAGTCAGGTGAGATTTTCCTTTCTCAAGGAAAATATATTGTGAAGCTGTTGGAGAGATTTGGAATGGTGGACTGTAAGTCCGTGTCAACACCAATGGAACTCAACTTTAAGAAGTTGTGCGGAAGCGTTGCTGGCCCCGAGCTGGGAAATCCCACCCAGTATCGACAACTCTTATGGGCCTTGATGTTCTTAGTGAACTCTCGTCCTGACGTATGTTTTGTAGTGAACACTTTGAGTCAACATATGGTTGAGCCTCATCACATTCACTGGATTGGTGCCAAGAATCTATTGAGATATCTTCGGGGCACAATCAACCATGTGCTAAGATACACTGTCGGGAGTTTGGGACTCCATCGATATATCGATGTCGATTGGGCTGGCAGTGTGGTGGATCGTAAGAGCACATCTGGATGTTGCTTCACCTTGGGTTCTGCTTCGATATCTTGGATGAGCAGGAAGCAGAAATCAGTTGCTTTGAGCACCGCTGAAGACGAATACATTGCAGCGAGTATGGGCTGTTGTGAAGCTGTTTGGTTGAGAAAGCTCTTCGGTGAGTTGTTTGAACATGTGCTAGATACCACCGTTATCCTTTGCGATAACCAGAGTGGGATTTGTCTTTCTGAGAATCCCGTGTTCCATGATCCATCCAAGCATATTAATATTAGGTACCAATTTATCCAGGATATGGTACAGCAAGGCACCGTAAGGCTCGATCACATTGGGACCGATGAGCAGGTCGCGGATATTCTCACAAAGCCCTTGGCGAAGGTCAAATTCTTAACCTTCCGCGAGAAGCTTGGAATCGTGGAAAGACACTATTGTGAGGGTCCTACTTGAGTTGGACAATGAGCTCTAGGAGCTCCAGGGAGCTTGGGGATAGCTTCTTGGAGCTATAAGCATCCACAAGGCTAGGTTCGCCAAACCTTGTTGTGCTTCTTCTCCACCATTATGATATTGAGTTGGTTCACCCTCTCTTTGATCTCTCCCCGCATGCATCCTACTCATGGGAAGTACCTCTCATTTGGCCAATGAGGTGGGAAATGTGGATAGAGACCAATAGCAAGACCGATGGACGCATCAGAGATTGTCCTACTCTCTATGTCTAGGATGGGGATGTGTCCAACACCTTGATCTGGGATAAAGTCTGATGAGGTTTTTACCTCTAAACTGACTTCGGGTCAGTAAACTAACTTCTGGTTAGTATGTGACTCTCTTGAGTCCAATTGAGGTTTTAACCTCTAAGCTGACTTCGAGTCAGCGAAGTGTGATGTCTTTGTGACTCACTCTCGTTTGTTTGTCCTCAGAGCCAGCAAAGCATGTTACAGCAAGATGACACAGGATTGCAAGATAATGATGATAGTACATGATGGTGTTGATGACAGGATGGCACAGGTGGATAGATGGAGTTCTCCCTAGTTGAGAGGGAGTGTTAATTTTGGGCAACTAGGTCCAAACTCCATGTTGCACTGCTCATATGATGATGATTATATTTTTGTTGGATTCCTCTTTCGTAGAGGTGCAAGATTGATCTAAAGATCATCTTGTTTGGATGAGTAGAACTTATATTTTGATTTTATTTTCCACACGTGCAAATTGACAAGGTCGGCCAGATTTGTAATGTAGGCTCACGAGCCCCAACAGATGTGTCACACACCCTCAATGATGGATATAAATAGGAGTAGATGATGATCATTTCATCATCATCTCATCACACATTCTTCTTGTGATCTGATTGGTTCGTACAGCCTAGGAGAGGCTTCCATCCCTCACACGTGTGAATTTGGACCTGGAGAAATTGCAGATTATTTTAGGGCTTTCTGGACAGCATTGACTAGCATTGACTTTGGGTCAACACTTGAGCTTTGACTTCGATTTCAGCACAAAAATTCTAATTTCTCGACACTGCATTAGAGGGCACAAAAATCGAGGTTGGATGTAGACTCTGACTATTGACCGCAGTGTTGACTTCTGCGTCGACCCTTTGTTGTTGACTTGCATTGACTTTTTGGAGTTGTCTATGAGGGTTGTATGTGACGCTTGGAGAAAGGTTGTTTTGATATATTGGAAAAGTTGGTTTGGCCAACTCAAGTCTTTGTTGGCTAGGGCATCCTGTTGACTGCTGTAATAAACATTTATCTCTATATATTGTTGATCAAGAAGAATTACAAATTCTGCTATATTATTTGGCTTGTCTTCCATTGATCTATTATTATGTGCTATCAGCATTTTACTTTCATGTTTATGTGATTTCTAAATCTGAATTGGGCCTTAAAGAAGATTGAAGTAAATTGCATTTAAGCAAAGAACATGCCATGGTTATCTAAATTTAACAGGATGCCACATGGGAGGGTGACACATACTTGAGCAACCAGCACTGAAGTTGCTTGGAGACAAGCAACATTTGGGAGGGGAGGACTGTAATCTACCTTCCTAAATTAATTTGGTACATGATTTATTTCTACATTTTGGGGGCCAATTTTGGTGAAGTCGGGGTCCATGTGATTTTCATTAGAAGACTTAGGAGTTAGAAGTTAGTTAATTTTATGTCATGTTGTTTTGTTGGTGATATATGGGGACCACCCACACATGAAATACGCACTCCCTAAGTAATTGGTACGAAAAGCATGAGTGGGAAAAGCGTAGGCTTGGTGAGGGACCCACAATGGAAGAAAAGGCGGGAAAAAGGCTCCACGAAAGTTATAAAAGGAAGGAAGCTCACTTAATTTGGCATTCTTGGCTTATCGATTTTATCTTTGTTGCTCGAGTTGCTTAGCCGAGTTGTTTAGCACGAGTTTTCTGAGCAGAGAACTCACCCTTTCTTCGAGGGACTTCGAGTGCCACCCTAGATAGGTTCATCCATTATCATCCGAAGAAGTTTCTTCAAGAGATTTCCAACAACGGGAGAATTTTGGAGGAGGCTCAGTGGTTTGGAAGGCTATTGGGTGAGTTTGGAGGCTAGAAGTGGAAGCTATGTTCAAGAGCTATTTTGCGGTCACTGGGGCCAGCACAGAGGAGAGAAGTTGGGCACACGTGGGAGATAGTGTCTCAGCCTTTTGGGTTGTTGCTTGTCGGGAGAAATAAGGGAAGTGTTGGTGGAGTTGTTTGCTGCATTGTTGGAGTGTTGTGGAGTATTTTGCTGGTGATTTTGCAGATTGCGTGCTTCAGCAGCCACTGGGGAGCGTAGACCCTATTAGAGGTCGATTTTGGAGGGTCATGATCAGGCCAAACCATTTTTGGGTTTTGGTCGAGTTGGCTTGAGGAGCCCAGGAGTAATTTTCCAGAATTTTCCGAGCATTGGAGGTGTGGTTTTCAGCCATTCCTTTGCAGCAGCTAGTGCAGAATTGTTGGGACAGCGCAGAGCATCAGTTGGGCAGTTTTCTGGGTATTATTGTTTCGCCTGGGTTTTGCTCTGCTTGCCAAAAAGGCGAGCCCAAGTGCATTTCTTCCATATATTTTTTACTCTTGCCCATTTCTATAATAAAATGGCTAAGTTGCTTCCATGATTATAATCGTTCTGGGTATTTACTGTATTGTTTTAAATTTCTATGGTGCAAATTTATTAGTTTCTTGCAATAGCATTGTTTTTCCTATTTTGGAACATTACATCTGAACACAAGTTCTCTTGAGTTCTTTAGCCAAGACAACCAGTGTTGTTTAGCACAAGGAATTCCCAAGCGGGCATTCCACCTCTACCTTCGGCGAACTTCGAGTGTCACCCTAGGAAAGTAAGAGGGGGTTTGTTCCAAGTGTTTGAGGAACTAATTTGCAGATAATTCATCACCTTGGGTGTGTTTTTCCTAGGGCGCAGAAAGTGAATTTGTGGGTTGAGAGGAGCTAGCAGGAAGTGGAGATTGAGCCTAAGATTTGCAGGAATTTATCCATTTGAAGGGCAAGTCTCCTCTTGGTATTTTGTAGGGCTGAGAGTGTTGTATTTTGGAGGGCTGAATTGTCTAAAATCTGGGCTTGCGTAGGGGCCATTGGACATCCACTACGCAACCATACAGAGCAGGGAAATTTCATGGGAGTTGGGCAAGGAGAGATAAGGAGATTGGAAAAGAAGTTGCACGGTCTGGAGGAGTTTTCCCATGAATTGATTTGGATTCCTACAGCAAGATTCTTTCTACAAGGTGTTTTTCCAGTCAGTTGGAGCCACACACACTTCTTGGAGTGACCAGGTCATCTTGGATTCAGCCCAAACACTTTATGGGTTTTTGTGGGTTTGGTGAGAGAAGCCCAGGGTTAATTTCGCACAATTTTCTGAGCAATATTTCTGGCCGAAATCAGTGTTCCAGTTAGCAGCCTGTAGCAGAAATCACTAGAGAAGGGCACAGTTCACTTCGGGACCATTTCCACCACTTGGGTTCGTGAAATATTTCTGGGTTTTGTTGGAGCTCGTGTGGAGAGCCTACATTTAATTTTACATAATTTTTGGAGTAGATTTGAAGGCCGAAATCTCAGTGCACCTATAGCAGCAGTGGCAGTAATTTTATGGGTCAACGCAGAGGTTTTCGGTGGAGTCATTCCAGCACTTGGGCATCACAATTCCACCCTAGGGTTTTCCTAGCTTGTTGTAGCAAGCCCAAGTTCCTCTGTCCATACTCATTTGTACTCCATTTTGCTCATAAATAAATAAAATGGCTCAGAGTTTTGGTGCATTTCCTCATGTTTGATTTTCTGTGTATGTGTTGAATTCCTAGTTGTTGTTATAGTGCATGTTTTTGTTATTCACTTAAAATTTTCGTTAGGAATATTACAGGGAGCAATCGTGGTACATGAGTTACCCCGACCTTTGTTTTTCCACCCTTCATATGCATTTTTCCTTTTATTGATTTTTCTTTACTTTTACTACTCGGGGCTCAAGGGGATGAGAGCATGATGTGTAAGATGTAGCAATGATTACCCCCTTAAGGTAGGGCAATCATCGCCCACCAGGAGTTGAGACAATAATGGGTTCATTAATGATGAAAGAGGGTTGGGACAATGATGGGTTCTTTTGCATTTTGTGGTACATTTCCTGTTGTATGTGGCCAAATTATGCTTTTATCTTTCTTTTAGCTGCATCCACCTTCAGGGCATCATTCCAGGCCCAACCAAGGTGTGGACAAGGGGAAGGGGAGGCTAACACCTTGTGGACCCAATGGAAAAATGTGGACCCGAATGGGGAAAATGTGGAAAGGGCTTGTAATGAGCAGAGGGAAGTGAGATATATAGTATCGGGAAGCGGGACCATGCAACAAAAATCAAGGTTTCCCATGTAGTGCCACTCCTAAATTTAGTAGCTAGTAAAGGAGACTGTGAAAATTTCTGAATCTAAACCAACAAAAATCCTACTGCAGTTAACTCATTTACATTTCCTACTTGTGTTCTTCAATTAACAAGTTATTTACAAAATTATTCAGTAAATATTAATGCAAATACACTCCAGTCTACACCATTATACAGATCAAGAACTGAAAAATAAGATGAGACAATCACACAAAGGACACACTTATTTTTGGACTAAATGTCCTCGAAAAAACCCAATGTGGGAAAACCGGTGCAGCAGATCTGAGAGTTTTTATTATTAAGCAGCAGTTTTCTAAGTACAATCTATGGATGCCTTGTTGGCGATCCAGTATAGAGAATTCACGACAGATAGATAAAATAGTGAGTTTTACCTCACAATGCAAGTCTCGGCTGATCCGGATCCGAACTGGCGAAACCCCAGCTCCCTCTACGTAGATGCGTATGTCTGTGTGGGCCTACGTGGGGATGGCTGAGGACTGCATCACCCCTTCTCTGAATCGATCTGCCTCTCAGAAAATTGAGTTTCAGCCCTCCCGGCTTAGAAACCCCAATCTCTAGCGAAACTCGAATCATCCCTTGGAAACATTGTGTAGTCCCTGTGTGAGCCCTGCGTGGGCCTGCGTCACCTCTCCTAGTGGCTCCACTGCTTCCTCTGTTGTCGTTGTTGCCTCTCTGCTATGTACTCTTGGTCCTCTGACCAGTCACTGCTTCTGCCCCTCACTGCTACTGAATCACTCAGATCTTATCTTCGTCCGAGCATTGCTCCGTTAGAAGAATTCGATCTCTAGATTCACTCACTATGTATGTTCTCCAACTAACCCTTAAGCCTTCCTTTATACTTTTCCTATTGAGAAATAAACGGTCGTGATCTAATACTTAATCAACGGCTAAGATTAAAATAGACTTGATCCTCGTCACTTAGAAGCTTCTCACCCACATTTATATTAATTCACTTTAATTAATTTCCTAAGTTTTAACTTAGGCTACATTAAAAATAATTAATTATTTGAATAACATTCATTCCGGGCGGAATTTCTCCAAACGACTTCTGGGTCTTGGAGATCTCATGTGTTCTAGCCCCTCCACAAAATTTCGGAGCTAGAGCACATCCGATGCTACCCAAAAATCAACAGAGATCCCATGGGACTAGGATACAAGATTAACCCCCCCAGTTGAGGTAAGGGAACAAGAGTACAGTCAAAGCCTTTTCTTTCTGCCAAACCCCCCACTAATCCATGCCCAAGTGTGTCCAAGAAAAGTAAGCTAAACACCCAATTACATAATGAAAAATCATACCTTCGAGGTTGGAAGGCCCACCTTCAAACATACGATCATGACAGATGAGCGAGGGCATACAATGGTTGGCTCAGGTGCCGGAGAATAGTAGCATGTCGAGCTATTAGGTGGCTGCAAGGGACTGCTGGCTGCCAGCTGAAGACAAATCTGGGAGAAAAATTCTCCTATAGGGGTCACCCATTGATGGTGGGTAACAGGGACCTAGAGGAGGATTCAGGACTTGAGGATGAGGATATGGAGAAAGGAAGCCCACATGCTAAAACTGTGGTGAGTTCGAACACTTAGGTTTTGTACTCAACCACACATACTCTATGGCTGTTGTCATAGTATAGATCATGTGACAGAGGACTGCCCCAAACTATTACCAAAATGGGGAGAAAAGGAGGGTCAATCGAACACAACGACTACAAAACTATGCAAGGGTCAACCATCAAATGGAAATATCAAGTACAAATTGTGACGCAAGGAGGAACATGCACAGGATAAGACAGTCTGAAAGCCATATTACTTTACTATATATTCCCCTAGAGGTACAAGCCGCTATATACATAGCATATTCATGACGGTGTTCTTTGAATTATCTATTTGTACAATTTCTAAGCTGTGAAATTGTTACATCTATCTTATTTTCCAAAAAAGTGAACCATACATTTCAGACTGGACAAATGTGAAAGAAAAGAGAAAACATCCATGAGAAAGAAAAGACTATGTGAAATGTATATCATATAATTAGTAATAATTTGGCACTTATAGACTGCATACAAGATATACAATGAGCAACCATTTAGAATCTTTTTCCCGTATCAGGTCTAAGTCTTTGGGAAGTCCTGGTAGATTTTGAGCATACCATCCATTCCAATCTTCAGTCCAAAGAGTGGGCTTGTGATATGCATTTGGCTTGAAACCATCACAATAGAAACCATTGCATGCATTTATCTGAAGGAGAAAGAAAAAGATAACACAGTCGTCAGTATTGTGTTAAACATAATATCATTTTCCCAATTAGATGTATGAGAACAACTTAATGGCTATGTGCCTCTATAAAGCAAAAGAACAAGTATAAAGACAGCCAAAAATTCTTTATATTAATTTTCCCTTGCCAATGATTAGATGTAAGATCAACTACATACAAAGGTATGATCTCCATATAAACAAAATTTTAACTCTGCAACATATTATCAAGATTGAAATATTGAAAAAAAATTAGTTATTACAATATTCCCTGGTGCATCACTTTGTTGACACATGATCCAAGGTACACCTGCATCAAGTCTCTCTGCCATACTTGCAGCCCATTTTACATAACGTTTTCCTTTCTCACCAAATGAGTGTTCAATATTCCCATACTCATTCTCAATCTGCAAATTATGCCATCCATAATTAAGCATTCGCACTCAACTAAAACAGCTTTCCAAAGTTATGACGTTCACTGATTAAATGTGAGGAACAAATCTGTCCATCAAATAAATATAGAATACAAACAACCAAAAGCTTTATTCTCAAGTGACCATGAAATGCAATCAAAATGCTAAGCAATAAACTCAGTCATTGTCTTAGTTCTTTGATATAACCTATTTCAATGACAAGTTTTTTTTGGCAATATTTTTACTGTACTTGGTCGAGTCAATCATTATATTAGAATTTAACTGTTTTGATGGAGTCCTATCAGCAATCGGGACATCCACAAATATCAAATGAGTGACCTTCCTCACCACAGGTTTACTTCTAAAGCAGAACTGGCAGAGGAAAATCTGGCTTTCAATATACACCTATGATCATAAAAAGGTCATTACCTGGAGTAAAATAATCGGACCTCCTTGCCATGAAAAAAGATTGTGCATTTTCATCAGATTCACTATCATTGTGACATATTTCTCCATCTCCTCCTGGAGAACAAAATCCAAGAGTTTTGGTTTAAAGAATTTATAATCGTGAGAAAGTTGGGGAACAAGCATAGCTTCTTATTCATCGAATTCTAACTTTCACCATAGACATGTAAAACAGTAAAGAAATAAATTCAAGGTGTTACTTAAGTCATGTTTCAGGACAGAAGTACCTTACATCTATATGCTCAAAATTTCTTTCGTGTAGCATTTACATCGGAAAAACTAATTAAAGAAAACAATATACAACCTACTAACATCCATAAGAACACTAGTTGTTACCACTCAAATTATTCTATATAAAGATGATTGATAAATCAATAAAAACCATAATTTTAACAAAAACGTCTAATACAACCTTGAATGCCATGTTATCAGTTCGAAACTCAATACCAGGGATGTCACGTAACCAAACAGGAAATCCCCTGCAAAATGTCCCAACTTATTTCAGAGATTGTAGGAATGCTAGTAAATTACTCAAATAATACTGAGGATTTCCTTAACTTTCCATAAGGAAATCTTTCTGTATATCCATGTTAGAAAATTATCACATGGGAAAACCAAAACAAAAGCCAAGGATAGAGAGTAACATCAGAAGAGTCATATGGGTAGATTATTCCTGACTAAAATAAGTACAAGAAATTATAGGGCCAATGCTAAACCATTGTTGAGTGTGCAAATTATTATGTAATCAATTACCAGAATGATAAGAAACACACACAGAAATGGGCAAAGATACATGTGAAGTACAATAAAAGGCCAGCTCTTCCATTGTCACTTCAATGTTTTAAACATCTTACAATATTACACCCAACAACTGGCTATTCAATTAAATACATAACTAAACACTTGATGATATGCATAATGCCCATACAATAGTATATCAGCAATCTCCCGCAAAACCTCCCCTTACCAAAATGTCTTGGTTTGATCTCAAAGCACATGTAATGTTCTAACTTGCAAGATATGAACCAGAATGCCTGGATATACAGTCTTTACAACTGCGACAACCACGAATTGAAGCATCCTTACAGTGCACCATCCATTTACTGGTTTATGTGGGTAACCATCCACAGTAGCCAGCAGCTCTCTAGGATGATGTTCTGGATACAAGGTTCATGGTCACTCGTAACTATATCAAACTATGCTCTACTTGGGTGTCTTTGTGCACTGTGGTTCCCCTCTCTTTTCTCATGTTGACTTACCATGCACAATTACATAATTATTTACTTCGTGGCAAGCAGGTTCTTAAGTGCAATTTCCAGATTACTAGCTATTTTCTTATACTAAAAGGTTTTTGGCTGGAGAAATTTCCAGATTAAATAATTCAGAAATTTCACTTCTTTCATAAAGGTTTCCTAGATCTTAACCATGTGAGGGTAACTCCCCCCTACTTACATGAGGGTAACCAAGTCAAATTAGGTCTAATTCAGAAGTACAAGCCCAAAAGCATGACTTTAAGCATTCAATAAGGCTAATAGGTCACAAGCCGACCTAGATATACCTTTACATAATGATAAAACATAGTAAATGACTCTTTTCTCCACACATGTGAGAAAAGTAGCTCTCCAACATGATGTCATCTTCATTAAGTGAGCATCTCCATCAAGCAATGTGCCAAGAATGGTCAGAGAGAGCTCTTCACTCCAAGACATCTCATCTATGTGAAAGGGTGCATCTCCAAGCCACAACTGCTCATTCGAGACATCATCATCGAGAAGCAATACATCATCATCCTAGGGTTTGCAAGGGTGATGTAGCAATCCTAGAGCATGAAGTCATCATCAAAAGGAGGCGTACCAACCCTCCCAAAGTGTCTCAAGTTATCATCATCTTCATCTAGGCTCTGAATAAAGTAACGCCCATCAAGAAGGTGGAAGGCCGGCCTTGGGGTGTCTTGACTCCTAGGTCGTACATGATCAATCCTGCTAACACCCTCACTTCTTAGATCAGCATTTCAGCGTCTAGAGGTGGAGAAGGTGTCATGCATCCATGTGAGGACTCCTCAAGGCCCAACACTCATCTCTGTGTGGGCAACGTTGTGGCAGCAAGGTCATAAGTACTCTCATGTTGGTGTAGATGTCCTCACTCTCATGTTGGTGTAGATGTCCTCTATAAGATGCTGCAAAGGTGTCAAGCCATATCTCAAAGGATATATAATGCATATGAGAGAAAACACCTAAGCCACACCCTCATGATCAAGTGAGATGAACATCATTAGGTATATAAACCATAAAAGTATCATAGAGGACTATATTTAATGCAAGGGGCACTAGAATACTTCACACAAGCCTTGCCTTCAAATGTCTTTCTAGCTCATGATTTGTAAGCAAGTTACCGCACTTATGTTTGGCATGGGAATCCATCTAGCCCTATTAGATGCTTCCAACCCCGAGGAGAAGGAAAGTTCGTAGGAAATCGCATCCATCCATAGGTGCGTGTGATAAAGATGGGCCTGGAATGGGCAAGACTTCAAGGAAGATACCATTGCCTTGGTACTAGCTGAATGAGGTCCATATCCTAAAGTGAAATGATGTGAAGAGGAAGCAATGATGGAGCCCTGAGTTACACCTTTCCTCCACCTATTTTTACCATCCCTCTGATGCACATTTTACTTCAGTGACTTCGCTTTTTCTTTCTTGCATAGCTTAGGTAACCAACTTGCTTGATATTTTCCAACACCCCTTTAAGATGTAGTGATTTATTGTTCATCATGGTTGGGACATTCATAACTTCCTTTTATTTAGATATAGAATGATATGCTAGGAGCTGGGTGATTGCTAATGAGGGGGGTAGAGCTCAAGCTAGGCTTTTTTCCACGCACTTTAAATTGTCCCAGCCATCTTTTGCATTTTACATTTTCTTTCATTTGTGGCTAGCTTTTATCTTTCTTTCAGCTGCATCAACCTCTTAAGTGCAAAGATTTTGAGCCCTTACTTAAAGATGAAGACAAAAAGGTGCCAATACTAGTGATAAATGACAATCAACCCAAGGGATGGAAGTAGATATAAGGGACTAATGGAAGGTGATAAGTATGAATTATCTTGGGGATGTTATTTCAATCAGTCCCTCCTATTTGTGCCCTCCTGGACATGTGGGGAGAGAAGGCCTCAAGGGAGGTCACATTGGACTTGGGGAAAAGGGAACCTCCCAAGTGAAGCATGGGAACAAGGATACAATCAAGAGCGGCCAATCATCTGGCTCAACCTATGATTCATATTGGAGTTCCCTTAACATTAAATGAAAGCACATGATAACAGAAATGGTTAATGTGCCTGATAATAAATAACCCACTTTCCCTCAAGAAGTATGCTAGGTGGGAGAAAGCATTGACCGAACATATGTGGAGAGCTCCGAGACATAGCTACCTGTGGATCATCATAGGGTTGTTGGTTATCAGGTTGATTAATTAGGAGAAAAAACTTCCCCTCGGGGTTAAACACTTGAGTGGATAACAATCCGCATGTTTGGATGCCATACGGTCGAAATACGTAATAATTTGCACACTCCTGCAACAATGTAACTTGGTCAATTAGGGGAGGCAGCAGCAGGAGTGGTTATCTATTGCCCCGACAAAGAAATAGAGATACAATATGCATGGGGCTTGGGGACTGCAACTAATAATCTAGTCAAGTTCAATTCTTAGTTCTACAAATAATAAGCCTACAAATAGCAAAATTTGAGACTGTCAAGTTCTATCATGTCAAGAGGCATCTCAACTCAAAGAGATTGATTTGACTTGACTTTGACCAACAAGAGAGGTCGAGTTTTCTACTGCCAAGACCGAACCTTTTGGAGCTGATTTGACTATTGAACATTGAATGGTTAGGGAATCATTTGTTGTTGTTGCCTACTATTGACTTTGACCAGATTTGAATTTTGGGCTCATCTCTTGGATATTGGTTAGTGAATTGTTAGATAAGTCAAAGAATTGACTTTGACTCTTTATTGTTGAATTGGAACATTGTATCTCTCTGCTGAACATTTAATTAAAATCTAATAAAAGAAGAATTTGAAAGGGTTTTCCCCCTTGTGAGGTTATTTCCCTGGTATTTGACCAAATCCTGTGTCTCTTGTCATTGGTCTTGACTGTCTTCTATTGTATCTTGGATTTACTATTCTACAATTGCTCATTGTTATTGGAAGATTAAATTTGTTTTAAGTGATTTCTAATTGGAGAAATAATTGGGCTAAGTGATTGTACTAAGCATAGAACAGTGGAAAATTAACACCAAAAGAGAACTAATGAAGTATCTTGATGTCTTGTTCGATAAATTGCATATGAATAGTGGTCTTGCATGTCTTGTTCCAGCTCTTGTATGCCATGAGATGACCAACCTGCATCAATACTACCCCAATGCCCTCGCCCAAGGCGTCACAATCTAATACAAAGGGTTGTGAGAAATCCAGTAATGCCAAGAGCGAACAAGTACTCATCACCACTTTGAGGCGCTCAAAGGCCTCCTGCATTGTGTCTGGCCAATTGAATAGCCCCCTCTTCCCGAGGTCAGTAAGGGGTGCAGCAAGCTATGAAAATCACCTCACGAAGCGCCTATAATATGTGGATATGCCCAAGAATCCCCTCAGCTCTATCACGTTCCTGGGTGTAGGCCAATCAAGGATGGCACGGATCTTCTCCTAGTGGACTTTGACTCCATCCTCCCCTATCTAGATATAACATCTTGATCAACCAAAATTCGGACTTGGACATCTTGGCATAAAATTGTTGCTCCTCCAAAATGCTCAAGACCTGTTCCAATTGTTGCAGATGCTCCTCCCATGTCCTGTTGTAAATGAGTATGTCGTCAAAAAACACCAGAAGGAACCTGCGTAGGTGCTTGCGGAACACGTGGTTCATGCAAGAATGAAATGTGGTTGGTCCATTGGTGGGCCCAAAGGACATCACCAGGAACTCAAAGTGCCCATGATGGCACCTGAATGTAGTCTTTGAGATGTCCTACTCTCTCACCTTAATCTTATGGTACCCTGAACGCAAGTCTATCTTAGAGAAGTAATTGTCTCCCCTAAGCTCGTCCATCAGCTCATCAATGCGAGGTATTGGGTATCAGTTCCTCAGATTCTTCTTATTCAAGGCCCTATAGTCAATGCACGTATGGAGGGTCTGTAATATTCCTAATTAGCACCGCTAATTGGAATATTTGATTTTTGTATAGTTTTGCCGACTATAGTTAATTAATAAATAAAAGTGAGAAAAGGGGTCTAACTCACTTAAATAAAATAAAGTGTTTCCCTAGTAGAGGCAACGTTGTAACTTAAAGGAGAAAGCCTTGGGGGTCCACACACACATGAGAGAGGCCTCACGTAAACTCCTAAGGTAACTGCGCAGGTCAAGGAGGAACTCAAGGACGCAGTTAGGGTTTTGAGGGAGCTAGCACTATAAAAGGTGGGGGTTTCACTCCATTTGGCATTATTGATATGTTATTGATATTGAGAGCTAGACTTCTGTCTACTTTAGCACGCCGGTTGTTTAGTCGGTCTGCAGCACTGTTTAGTGCGAACTGAGTGTCTCCGGTTGGAGATCTCACCCTTGGCTCCGGGGGACTTCGAGTGCCTGCTCGAGCAAGGTATTTCCTTCAGTTTCTATAGGTGGTTTGCAGTGGATTTTCGGGTGGATGTTGCAGAGGAGTTGGTCTCTTGGAGTGACTGCGCAGTCTAGGAGAGAGGACGCAGTTTCAGCAGGGAGGACGCAGTCTTTGTTGAGCAGCGTTGTTGTGTGGTGATTTGGCAGTGGTTTCAGCGTTTTTCAGCCTCGAGGAGGTTGCCATTTCAGCTGGAGGTTTTGCAGGAGGATTCAGGCCCTTTTCTCCGCGTGTTCCTTGAGCTTCTGCGCTGTTCCTGGAGGCACAACGTTTTTGTAGGAGGAGGGTTTCTGGGGGTGATTTTCGGAGGTGGTCCGTTTGGTCTATGATTTCTGGGTTTTGTCTGGAGCAGCGAGTATAGGTGATCTGTAGATTTTTAGCTCATTCCGGTGAGGGGATCAGCCTCTAGTTCCAGTTCTTTCCAGGAGCAGCAGTTTACGGCAGTTTCTTCCAGCAGCTGGGAAGCAGTTTCTGTAGTAGCCATTTCCTGTTTCTGAGAGGGTTCTTCACTTGCCTGGTGCAAGGATAGGTGCTCTTATTCCGATTATCCATTGTACCCATTTATATTCTCAGATTAATAAAATGGCTTAGCATTTCTGGAATTTTATGTGTACTTGCTTTATATTCTGTTTCCGGCATTTTTCTATATAGTTGTATGCCTGTATTGCTGCCTATTTCCCGTTGGGGATATTACAGGGTCCCATCCTTCTTCCTCACCAATGCTACTGATGAAGTAAAAGGGCTAGTATTAGGCCTGATGTGCCCCAATGCCAACAACCCTTGGATGGCCCTCTCAATCTATCCCTGTAGGCCCTGGGATGTCGTTAAGGAGTAGTGATCACTGCATGTACGCCCTCCTCCAACTCAATAGTGTGCTCAAACCCACAATCTGGTGGCCTGCCTAGAGGAATCTCCCCAAAAACTACCTGGTGTCTCTCCAAAAGCGCTAGGATATCTGGGTGTGGTTGTCGTGTCTGAGACTTGTTTCCGATATCCTAAGCTCTACTTCCCACTCTATATCACCACATCGTAATTCGGCCTCCATTTAATGGGTTGATACTGTTTGCGGTGGATAAGAATGCATTCCCCTCAACACGACCAGCTTCCCATCTGGTCCAATAAACTCCAACTCCAACTTCCTCCAATCGGTAGTGGCCCACCCCAATGAATACAACCACTAGACACCCATCACCACATTGGTGTCCAGAACATCAACCACAAAGAAATGATCAGTCACAGAATAGTTCCCCATAGTCAAGGTTAGACTAGGGACATACCTCGTGCACTCCATAGTCCTGTCTCCTAGTATCAACACCGAAAATCCCTCAAATGTCTCTGTATGTATGCCTCTCCGCTCCACCATTTGAGCCTCAATAAAGTTGTGGGTAGCCTCACTGTCCACTAATACTAAAACACGTTGTCCCTGCATTGTGCCACGAATCCGTAGTGCCATATACTTCGGAACTCCCCGAAGTGAAGAAATAACCCCTCCAGTAGGCAGCGACAGGCCTCCTCCTTGAGGCAGTCGTGGTGGTGGTGGTCCACCTCCAATGGACTAGGGTCCTCCCTCTCCTACGTCCACCCCTTGCTCGATCTCATCCTCAGGCTCGCTATTTGAGTACACCTCGATGTAATGGGCCTCGCCCTTGGTGCACTTGTGCCCCGATGCCCAGGGCTCCTGGAGGCTGGCACGTGGAACATAACTTCCTCCTCTGGAGGTCCCACCTAGTCTCATCATCAACCTAACCACGCCCAACCTCCTTGTGTGTCTATCTAGTGTCTCTGCTCCCATGGGGAGCAGTGAGTCTGGCAGGTAGAGGAGCCCTAGTCTTGTGCACTCCGTCAATCATATCTTTGGTCTTAAAGATGGCATCAATCAATGTCTCGAGCTTATAAGCGCTCACCCATCCACGTAGCGGATCAGCTAACCCCTCTACAAACAACATCATCAACCAGGCCTCAGATGTCACCATCACGGCCAGCCTCTAAAACTCTGATATATACACCTTCGCACTGTCAATTTGTCTTAGTTGTGCCAACTCTATGAAGAGTAGCTCGGGGTCCTTCCTATCAAACCTCTCAATCAACCGCCTAGTGAACTCTGTGTAAGAGGTAATGTGGATATGCCCAAGTCTGATAAGGCCATGGTACCACCATTCCTACGCATCCCCCTCCAAATGAAATGTGGCAAACTGGATAGCGTCTTTCTCACGCATGGGATTTAGATGGAAGTAAGTGTCCAACTTCTGAACCCACACCCTGGTTGAACTCTTGGTTGATCGATCATAGCAGGGAAGTGTGACTTTCCCCGCCATCTTCTGCACCTCCTGGCTTGACTGCCCTTCTCTATAAGATGTTCCAGCCCCATACTTGCGCCTCTCCTTGAGGTGTATAAACTCCCCAAAGGACATGACTCTGAATCTAGGGGTCTAGCCCCTCATACTCATCAATCCTCGTCTCTACAAAGTGAACCAAATCTACAACAAGATCTGGTTCCCTCTCTCTCTTTGGCCCGACCATGAACTATGGCATAGTGGGACGGCTGGCCTGGCCATTGTTGAGAAATCTGGGGGTAGCAATAGTAGGTGATTTATCTTACTTTGATAACTGCTTGCAATGACTTTTTACTTATCTCAATTATATTCTTCTTTAGCACAATTAGTATTGTGTTATTTTCATCAAACAGTTGTCAAAACATAATGAACAAAGAGACAAAGGACACAAGATATAGACAATCAGTAAGGGCCAAAACCTCTCCAATCTGAGAGGAAAACCCACAAGAATTTTTCATCTTATAGAATCTTCAATTGATGAATTCCAAGACCTATACCCTTGACCAAGAACCTCTCCAAGACTAAGTCACAATTCTTCCTTGGACAGCTCGTCTTCCTTCTAAGTCAACGTCGGTCAAACTAACTGCTACACCATGTAATATTCCTACTGGTAAATTACAGTAATAACAGGCATCAAGACATTAAGCAAACAGCAAAAAATAAGCATATCATTAAAACACCATTGGAGCCATAAAATTGAGCTGAGCCATTTTATTAATATCTGGAAAATTTGTAAAATAGAGGTGTTGCAATGAAGGCACCTAGGCTTGCTCAAGGCAATTTGAAGATAGCCTCTGAAACAAGCCTGAAATCACCATCAGAAAATATATTGCGTGGTTGTAGCTCTGCGTTGTCCCTGGTCAGGAATGTTGTTGCTGCTCCTGAAGATCTGTTGTTTGGGCCTGCAATACTGCTCAAAAAAATTGGGCTTTTAACCATGCACTCTACTCAAGAAACCCACAATAACCCGCGAAGGGTTTGCCAAATGCTCAACCCCGGAAATTGGCCTTCTTGAGCTTGGCTCACTAAGTTGTTGGGCAAATCAATCCTGCTGAAAATCCTGCTATTGAAGGCCACCAAAATGCCCGGAAAATCCCTGTTAGGAAGCTCTAAGCCTCCCCACCAAGTCTCCTCCAAAATCTCCTCTCACTCCACAAGCTCCATGTGTGATCTCCTCTATGACTGCACCGCTTCGACGCTGCCGAAGGATGGATTGTACTGTGGATGAAGTACTGGCTGCTGGAAATGATCAACTAAGGTGAAACACCTCCCTTGGGTTGGCACTCGAAGTCAACCTAAGCTGAGGCTGGGATCTCCGCTTGAAGACACCCGGTGTGCTAAACAACACTTGCAAACTCGGCTTCCTAGGCTCAAGCGTGCTCACTGTCAGAGACAAGTTCGAAATGTATGAGTGAAAGATCAAAATGAGGTTGCATGCTTCCTTTTTGTCCAAGGCAGCCCAACGTTCCCTTGGGCCCCACCTCATGCCTGTGTTGCCTCCACTCGAGCCTATGACTGTGTTGTCCCCATGTGTTCCGCTGTCCCTTCCCATTGGGCCTACGCTCTCCATTAAAGCCGCATTTTTTCATAAAGTCTAATGTCAAGTGCCTATAGTTTCCCAAGTCATATTTGTGGGTCGCCAAACCCACATACTTTTGGCCAAAACTTTACCAAAATACAAAATAGTCAAAAGTTAATATTTCTAATTAGCAGACTGCCAATTAGGAATATTACACACCACTAATTTCAACTTCTCTTCAATTTTTGGCCTCTTATTACATGCCTGCAATTTTCAGCCTGCCTACAATCACAGAAATCTCGCACGTGTGAGCTGATTGGGGCAAATTGGTGAGTCTTCTCTCCTTTGCTTGACCTGCACTCTTCTCCTTATGACTTCGGCTAGTAATGAAGCTTCCTTTGTTACCTTGATCTCGACTCCTTTAAACTCTGATATAACCCTACTACAGAAACCCTAGCTATAGTAACACGTGTGAGTGGAGGGACCCAAAAACAATACTAGAAACCTTTGATCTTCTTATCCTTCTCTTAGTTGCTTAAGAGGTTTTCTTCCTTCCTTTCTCGCACTTCTTTCTTCTTTGTGGATGCTTGATTGATACCTCCTTAGGTGAGGCCAAGTACTCCTTTATATAGGCTCTTCTCCATGCTATTAAGCCGACTTCTCTTCATCCTAGGCCGACATGTCATCTTGTGTAGGTTGATTGCTTCTTTTGAAGGCCGACTTGCTTATAGCACGTGGACAAGGTCTTGGAGGGTCTTTTGACTCTAATATTGACTCAAGTAAATTTCCTTACAATATGTAACATGCCCCAAATGGGTCCTTCATACATGACAATGACTTAGAAGCTCTCAATGGGAGCTTGACCTAAAAATAAATCTCCTTGAGCAAGAAACCCATGCCTCAAGATCAACAATAATAGTTTATTTTTCTCATTACATCATATACATAAAAGCATGATTACACGTGTCATTATGAAGACCGAACCTAGTTACATATTTCAACACTCCCTCTTAACTATGGAGGTATTCATAATCCATACAAGGTACTTAGACATTCTCAATCTAAATTCTCATAAGAAGAGTCGGATTGGTAACACATTTGTACAACATCTTATCATCCAACATGTTCACATAGCAAGGCCTTCACTAACATGCTTTATTTCTCCACAAGATCAGAGCACAACGCTGGCAAGACCAATGATTTATAGACACCTTCATCATTGTCTCTCAAGGAGCATACCCCACCTGGGTGTTCACAGGGTGTGTCCTTCGAGGACTATTATTATCTTGGATTCCCAGTCCTCAAAGAATATCGGTCCTCTACGAATACTCTTATCTTGGATGCCCTACCACATCCTCAAAGAGTATCGGATGCCAGATGCTTATTTAATCCTCCATTCTTTCTTCCCAAGTGAAGACAAGAATGATGTGTCTATCTCTCCCTCTCAACTAGGGAGGATATACCCCTTCTTATGAAGGAAAGTGTTGAGAAATCAATGCTAGAAGAATTAGGGTTTGATTCCTCTTCCTTGATAATTAATTGTGAATTATGTTGGCTTCTTTTACTTCTTTATTATATTATATTTCATCAAGCAATTACCATATTATGTGTGTATGAAGATCACAAGAACAAGAGACATAAGATATAGGCACTCAGTCAGGGCAAAACCCCTATCAAGGGGAAAACACAGTCAAACCTCTTCCTTCAGTAGTTAAGGCGAGATAATCCAAGACTCTTTGAACTAGACACAGACTTCCTCCAAACAACAAGCCAACCCTTCCTTCCAGCAGCATCGATCTAGATCTTCAACCTTGCAACAGCAGCAGAACTTTGACCTATGCAGCCGCAGAACTTCGACCCCGGCAACTGCAGAACTTCGACCCCTACAACTGCCCAATAACTTCGTAGAAAAGAGAGAGAGAGAGATAGCCCAAAACTTTGATTTTATTCTTATCCTGCACTTCTCCTTCTTATCTTGGAACTTCGCACTTTTCCTGCACTTCTTCTTGTGTATATAGAACTTGTTGAGTGGATGAGCAAATGGATCGAACTACACTTATATATATAGCCTTCCTGTGGGTCGAATTGCTCTCATGTATGCTGACTTCATCAGGCAAGGGTCGACTTGGTGTGGAGGTGGCAAATTACTTATTTGACTGAATAATAATTATTTTTACATGATTCAAAAGCCCAAGAAGGGTCTCATAAAATGGACAATGACTCTGATGACTCAATATAAAACCTGGAAGTCCTCAATGGGGACTTTCACCTATAACATAACGACCCAAGCATGAAACCCATGCTTTAATAAGTCATTGTAATAATAATAAATTTTTCTTTTTCATTCTTTTGATAAATACATTTCATAATGACTCAAATACAAATATGAAGACCGAACCTACTTACATTCTTCAACACTCCCTCTTAACTAGGGAGGTATTCATAATGACATAAATATACAAGTACAAGTAAGATCTTAAAACACATGAACCACGAAGATTTTAGGCACACGCAGTGCCACGGACTAGATTCCTGACCAGGGCAATCTATTCTTGTGGGACTAAGATGGACTAAAGCTTTCAGCCACTCTAGGTACAATCAGGCTTACTTGCTAGCCATCAACCCAGGGAAGTAAGTGCGTAATGCAAGGTCAGAGCTCTATGACCAACACCACCTTCCCTACTTCGGGAACTAGACATCAACACACAGGCCGGCCAAATGTCCTCCCAAGGAATGTGTATTACACACAAAGCCTCAAAAAATCTCTTCCAAACATTTGTCATCAACAAAATCAGTAATATCAACTAAACCGAGCATGCTTCTAAGATATTCAAACTTCTTATTAGGAAGAGACTTTGTTAACAAACCAGCTACATGTTTGTCGGTTGAGACATACTGTAGCTTCACGATCCCATCCTGTACCAAGCTTCTAATGTAGTGGTACTTATTGTTGATATGTTGCGTCCTTGCATGGAATACGGGATCTTCAAACACCTTGATGCAGCTTTGATTGTCACAATCTATCACAGTAGGACTTAGAGGCTTTTCAAACAAGTCTGATAGAAGTTTCCTCAACCATACAGTCTCCTTTCCTACTTCACATGCAGCCACATACTCTGCTTCAGCACTACTGAAAGCAACAGGATCTTGCTTTCTACTAATCCATGAAATCATAGCAGATCCCAAACTAAAACATCCACATGTAGTGCTCCTTCCATCGGTCTCACTGCCACCCCAATCAGAATCTGTAAAACATGTCAACTTGACTTCCTTGTTGTCGTACTTCAGGCAGTGATGTATAGTGCCGTGTACATATCTTAATATATGCTTGGAAGCTATCCAATGATCATGACAAGGCTCCAACTGAAATTGACTAAGAATGTTCACAACAAAACATATATCCAGTCTAGTATTTACTAGATACATCAGAGAACCCACCAACTTACGATAGGTAGTAGGATCTACGAGACTTGAGTCAGAGTTTCTCAACTTCTTGAGATTGGTGATCATGGGAGTAGTCATGGGCTTGGAATCCATCATACCGAATTTCTGCAATAACTCGATTATATATTTTCCTTGCCCCAGATATATCTCCACGGGTTTCTGCCATACTTCCAGACCTAGGTAATAATGCATAAGTCTCAGATCCTTAATCTCAAACTCGGCTGCCAACATCTTCTTGCATTCTTGTATCCTTCGCTCCACACCTATAATGATAGATCATCCACATATAGTAGAATAATGACTGGCTCATTATCCACAACATTGATGTAGAAATTTAGATCAGCAGTACTTTTGACACACCTGATTCTTAGAAGGTATGCATCCATTCTTGCATACCACTCCCTAGGAGCTTGCTTCAAGCCATATAGGGCCTTCTTGAGTCTGCAAACATGTGTCTATGTTATTTATTTCAAAGCCTTCAGGTTGTTCAATCTATACTTCTTCATCAATGGTTCCATTCAAAAATGTTGTTTTTACATCCATTTTATGGATATTCCATCCCATTGTAGCAGCTAATGAAACCAAGGATCTTATAGTAGTATATCTTGCGATAGGTGCAAAGGTTTCTTCATAATCTATGCCTTCCTTTTGAGAGAAACCCCTTGCAACGAATCTAGCCTTGTACTTGTCTATGCTTCCATCAACAACATGCTTGATTTTATAAATCCATTTTGAAGTGACAATCGATTTGTCACTTAGTCTAGGAACAATTTCTCAGACCCCATTCTTCATGATGGATTGATATTCTTCCTGCATTGCCTTCTTCCATACTTCTTGGTGAGTAGCTTCTTCAAATGTAGTTGGTTCAGCTTCTATTAGATTTTTCATGTATGCAGCATATCCAGAATATCTTTTTGGTCTTTTGCTTTCTCTAAAAGTTCCTTTTACAGCTCCATGTCCTTCGGCATCTTCTGAGTAGCTTTTAACCAATTTGGCCTCTTCCTTGTGTCAGGTATGATCACAGGTTGAATAGGCTCACTTGGTCCTTCTTCTTCTTCTGGGTTTGCAGTAGGTTTGTCATGGTGCTCTTCTTCTCCTCTGCGTTGCTCCAGTCTTCAGCATCCCAGCTCTGCCAAAGGGCCTCCATGATCCTTTGCACCAACTAACTTCAGTCATCCTGCTACTGTCTTTAAGGGTTCTCGCAGCTCGTATGTGATCCAAGAGTTTGGGCACCTCAAGGATCCTACCCCCACTGCAATTCAAGAGAACTACAGATCAATGTCGCCCCACCTCTTCTCTCGAGGTACATGAGCACTCATGGCAACATCATCATCACTCCCACTATCCCCTTTGGTTGTCGCAGCCTTGGAATCTGAATCTTCCTTGCCCTTCTTTTTATGAGGACAAGTATTGGCGAAGTGTCCCAATTCACCACATCTGAAGCACTAGACCTTTGAGAGTTGCTTCTTCTTCTTCCCTTGTTGCTGCCTCTATCCCTTTGATGCAAGAGCTGCTTCTTCCTCCTCCTCTTTCTTTATCTTGGCTCCTCCGCTGCTGCTGCCCCTCTTGGTTATTCTCCTGATTCCTTCCTGACAAAGGATTGCCCACATGTCCTCCTAGTTTGGAAGTTGTTCTCTGCCCAAGATACTTTGGACAAATGTCTCCCAATCATCGGTGACTGCATTCAGGGCAGTCCTCACCAGGAGACCGTCATCAGGAGTTGCCCCCATTGCAACTAGTTGATCTCGAATAGCCTTCAATCTAAAGAGGAAAGGATCAATCTCCTCTCCCTTGTGCGTCGCAAAAAGTCGCATCTGATTCTCCAAAAGCATCTTCCTCTGGATGGAGCTACCTTGATACAGCGTTTCCAATGCCTGCCACATTTCATTTTCCGTTTTCTTCTCGGCAATATGTGGGACAACGTGATCCTTTACCCCAGACATGATCCAGCACTTAGCCTGCGCCTGATTTTCCCATACTTCTTTAGAGGATCAGCATCGATCGGAACGGCCACAACCCTCTCGGCATGTTCTCTGATATGATACTCGTCAAGGACTGACAAGATCCTGGCTTTCCAGATGACAAAGTTAGACACATCGTCCAACCTATCCTGATCTCTCAATCCATGCGAGGCCATCTCTGCTCAAAAATGTCGAAGCAAAAAGGCTCTCCTCCCTTCTACTGTTATTACTCTCAGCAAGAGATTGGATTTGGGCTTCTTGGCGATCGAAACCCTCTACAGACTATGCTCCCTCTGACTAGTGATTTCCCTCCCAGAAATCCTCCACCAACTCTGTCGAATCAACCCTCTACGATCACTTCACCAATCGAATCTCAGATTTCTTGGCTAAAAATCTGTTGAGGAATTGTTCCCCCTTACTTAGTCAACCCTGCTAGACATTGTTATGCACCGACAGAAACAATGCCCCACCAGCAACTTCAAAGATCAGAAAACTACACTTCCAGCTACGACAACTAGCACAGCGTCACTCCCTCCTGGACTGCGTCACCCTCTTGGGTCTGCGTCAGCTCTACGTGAGCTTGACAAGCTCTGTGTCACCCTTCTGGGCCTGCGTTGTCCCTCTGGTGTTGTGCTGCCTTTTTCTGGATCTGTGAGCTTCAACTGCCTTCCTGCGCAAAAAAACTTCAACTCTTTGTTGATGGCTTCAGCTTGATCTGCAATAGCTCTAATACCATGTGAAAATTTATGAACCTAAGTTACAGAAACCCTACTACAGTTTTCTGATTTACTTCTCCTATTTGTTCTGTTAAAATAACAAATTATTTTTCTGAATTATTCAGCGAAATACTACTGCAGCCTACACATACATACAAATCATTTACTGAAGCATAACGCACACATGACAAAGGACGCAGTGTTTTTTGGACAATGTCCCCAGAAAAACCCAATGCGAGAAAACCGGTGCAGCGGCTCTTAGAGGGTTTGTTTATTAAGCAGAATATCTTAATACAATCAAGGGCACCAGCAGTGCTTTGCCCAACAGAGAAATCACGGCAAATGTACCTCTATCACTCGGAGATAGAAATATGGCTAATTTAGCTGAGACTTAACACCTTCTGAATAATGTTGAATACGAGCCCTTTCTGGCCCACTAGAAATCCCAGCGCTGCCTCTCCTAGCACTGCGTCAGCTCTGCGTAGCTGCTAGAGCCTTTGCGCGGCCTCTACGCAACACAGGCTACTCTTGCGTCACCCCTTTGGGCTCAGCATTACCTCTGCGTCACCCCTTTGGGCTCAGCATTACCTCTGCGTCACCCTGAAGGGCCTACGTCAGCCTCTGCATTGCCTCTGCATGAGCCTGGTTGGGTTGCGTCCGTCCTGCTAGGTCTCTGCGCTGCCTCTCTGCCTATGTATTCTTGGCCTCGGATCTAAGTAATCCCTCGCCGATCTGAAGGACCGGTTTGCATGTGAAGTCCTTGAGGGGATGGTGACCAATAAAAGGTACCGAGTGATGAATGAGGTGATATATTACCGGGACCGGATCTACTTGGTGGCTGGCTCCCATCTGCAGGAGAAGATACTACAGGCTACCCATGACTCACCTTTGGCGGGACATTAGGGGTACACCAAGACTTACAGGGCCATCTGAGAGAGACTTACGTGGAAGGGCCTCAAATATGATGTTCTATGGCATATCAAGGAGTGTGAGACATGCTAACGGAACAAGGGTGAGTTGTCACACACAGCAGGTTTATTGCAGCCTTTTCCTATTCCGGAGGGGAAGTGGGAGAGTATATCCATGTTTTTCATTACCGGGTTGCCCACAATACAGGGCAAGGACTGCATTTACGTGGTGGTGGACCGATTGACGAAGTTTCCACACTTCTTCGCCATCTCAGCTTAGTACACGGCCTCACAGGTGGTCGAGTTGTTCTTCAACGAGATTTTTCAGTTGCATGGTCTTCCAAAGACCATTGTTAGTGATCGGAACAGCCGCTTTATGGGAGGATTATGGCAGGAGTTATTCTGGTTGGTGGGCACAGAGCTCACCCCTAGCACGAGCTACCATCCTCAGACGGATGGACAGAACGAGATGGTTACAAGTGGCTAGAGGGCTACTTGCGTAACTATGTGATAGGGCAACAAAGGGCATGGATACGGTGGCTACACATGGGGAAGTACTGCTACAACACTACCTATCACATGTTTATAGGCATGTCTCCTTTCCATGCATTATATGGATATGATGCTTATCTTTTGTTGATGTCATGTTTGGAGGCAGCAAGGCCCCAAGGGCCAAAGATTGGATCTAGGAGAGCCAGGACATATTGAGGGCTCTCAAGGACAACATGAGGATGGCCCATAACCAGCAGAAGATTAATGCAGACCGAGGCCCAGTGGCGAGACAATTTGAGGTTGGTGACTTAGTTGTCCTCCAACTTCAACCTTACATGCAGTCTACGCTCAAGCAGAAGGGGGCTGAGAAGCTCAAGGCCCCCTTTTATGGGTCGTACAGAGACACTCGGAAGGTGGGGGGGTGGCTTATGAGTTGCAGCTACCCATGGGGAGTCGAGTGCAACATTTTCCATGTATCATGCCTGAAGAAGGCGTTGGGACAGTAGGTGACAACAACCAGTGAGTTACCCCCTATGAATGATGTGGGACACTTGGTGCTACAGTCGAAGGCCATTTTGGATTCCAGAGAGAGGCACTTGAAGAACAGGGTGATCAAGGAATTCTTGATCAGGTGGAGGAATCTTCCTGATGAGGATGCCACTTGGGAAGGGGAGCAGATCCTCCAGCATCCATCACTGCAGTTGCTTGAGGATAAGCAACATCTTGGTGCAGAGGACTGTAATATTCCTGTTTAGCAATTCTGCTAACCGAAATATTAATTTTGGCCAATTTTGATATTATTACAGTTTTGACTTAGGAAATGTGGGTTTGAAGGCCCACAATTAGACTTAGGCAACTATAGGCCTTTAAACATTAGGTTGAGGCAAAGTATTGCGGCAATAGTAGAGAATGGGGCCCAATGAGGAGAAACTGCAGCCCACATGGAGGGAGCGCAATCATTATGCATATTGGAGGCTAGAGGCACGAGGTGGGGCCCAAGGGAACGTTGTGCAGCCTTGGACAAATAGGAAGCATGAGGCTCATTCTTGGCATTCATTCACTATTTCGAATTTGTCTATTGACAGAGCATGCTTGGGCAGTTAGCCAAGTCTGCATGTGATGTTCAGCACACGATTGTCTTCGAGCGGAGATCTCAGCCTTTGCCTCGGTGGAATTCGAGTGTCAGCGCAAGGAAGGTGCTTCACCTTAGTTCGATCAGTTCAGCAAAAGTGAGCCTCTTCTACAGCGCAGTCCCTTCATCAGCAATGCAAAGGTTGCACAGTCCCTTGAGGGAGTCACTCCGGGAGTCAGGGAGTGAGTGGAGTTTTTGTAGGAGAATTGGTGGGAAGACTTGGAGCCTTATAACAGGGATTTTCTAGGCATTTTGGTGGCATCCAACAGTAGAATTACCAGGAGGTCTGAATTGCCCAGCAGTTTAGTGAGCCAAGCCTAAGAGGGCCAATTTCTGGGGTCAAGCTTTGGGCAAACCCTTCGCGGGTTATTCTGGGTTTATTGAGTAGAGTCCACAGTTAAATTCCCAAAAAAAATTGAGCAGTACAACAGGCCCTAGCAGCAGAACATTTGGAGCAGCAGCAACATTTATGGCCAATTTCCAGCGCAGAGCTACAGCCACGCAGAGAGCAGATTCTGAGGGTGTCCAACAGTACTTTTGAGGGCTTCTCTAGCTTGCCTTGAGCAAGCCCAGGTGCACTCATTTCAGCACCTCATTTTGTACACATTCGTCATCATTAATAAAATGGCTCAGCGCAGTTTTTGTGGCTCAATGGTATTCTAATTTTGTGTTTATTTTTGTTGTGTGCATTTTGTCTATGTATGCCTATTTATTGTTGTAAGTTACCTTTGGGGATATTACAAAGATGATGTAGTCCTGGTATTCGAAAGGTCTTGGAGATGAGAGGATTTTCTTGATGCTTTGATGCCCTTGATATTCTTCTAGAACTTTGGTCCTTGAGTGTCCTTTATTGAGCTGTCCTTCCTGGACTTGTCACCTTAGCTATGATACCATGTTAAGAAATCTAGGGGAAACAACAGTGGGTGATTTCTCTTACTTTGATAACTACTTGTCATGAATTTTACTTATCTCAATTATATTTTTTTTAGCACGATTAGTATAGTGTTCTTTTCATCAAACAGCTATCAAAACATAATGAACAAAGAAATCAAGGACGCAAGATATAGGCGATGAGCCAAGGCCAAAACCTCCCCAATCTGAGAGGAAAATGCAAAAGAATTCTTTTTCTTATAGAATCTTCAATTGACGAATTCCAAGACCTAGACCCTTGACCAAGAACCTCTCCAAGACCAAGTCACAATTCTTCCTTGAACAACTCTTCTTCCTTCTAAGTCAACATTGGTCAAATTGATTTCTACACCATTGATTTTGGCTTCTCTTCAATTTGCGGCCCTCTTATTACAAGCCTGCAATTTTCAGCTTGCTTGCAATCACAGAAATCTCGCGCATGTGAGCTGATTGGGGCATATTGGTGGGTCTTCTCTCCTTCGCTTGACATACACTCTTCTCCTTATGGCTTCGGCTAGTAATAAAGCTTCCCTTTTGACCCTGATCTCGACTCCTTTTGAAGTCTGATATAACCCTACTGCAAAAACCCTAGCTACAGTCACACGTGTGACTGGAGGGACCCAAAAACAATAATAGAAACCTTTGATCTTCTTCTCCTTCTCTTAGCTACTTAAGAGGCTTTCTTCCTTCCTTTCTCGCACTTCTTTCTTCTTCGTGGATGCTTGATTGATACCTCCTTCGGTGAGGTCGAGTCCTCCTCTATATAGGCTCTTCTCCATGCTATTCGGTTGACTTCCCTTCATCCTAGGCCGACATGTCATCTTGTGTAGTTTGATTGCTTCTTTTGAAGATCGACTTGCTTGTAGCACTTGGACAAGGTCTTGGAGGGTCTTTTGACTCTAATATTGACTCAAATAAATTTCTTTACAATATGTAACATGCCCCAAATGGGTCCTTCATACATGACAATGACCTAGAAGCTCTCACTGGCAGCTTGATCTAAAAATAAATTTCCTTGAGCATGAAACCCATGCCTCAAGATCAACAATAATAATTTATTTTTCTCATTACATCAAATACATAAAATCATGATTGCACATGCCATTATGAAGACAAAACCTAGTTACATATTTCAATAACCACACACAAGAGTATGAGGCTGCTGAAATGCACGCTCATGCTTGTGGTGGCTTCCACCTCCTACTTTGGAACCCCCATCTCCATTGTTTTCATGCCACTGGTTATTATGCACTTGTAGGCTCGTCATCTGTTGCATCATGTCCATCATTAGTTGGCCCCACCTCAACATTTGTTGGCTCACCATCAATAGCTCATCCATAACCTAGTTTTGGCCCCTTTTTCTGGGCTACTCGTCACCTTCTTGGCCCTCCATGAGTTCTCTAGCATTGTCAAGCTCACTATATGAAAAGGGGTCAAGCCCTCCTTCTCTACCAGCTCTCTGCCTCTACCCCTGCCTCGGCCTCTTTGGAATACAATGCCCTAGTAACTGGGTGGCATTACCAACTGCTTTCTCCCACACCAGCCAAGAACATGCTCTGATACCACTGTAATATTCCTCATTGAAATTTAACAGTGAATAGCAAAAAACATGTAACATGGACATCACCCAAAAGTTGCATTCACACAAATATCAGATACACAAATAATGGCACCAAAAATTGAGACTTTTCATTTAGTTTTTGAGTTGAATGAGTACAATATAATCAAGGAAATGTGGAACCTGGGCTTGCTACAACAAGCGAAGCAAAACCCCAGTTGTGAATTTGCTGCCCAAGTGCTAGAAATAATGCCCACCAAATCTCTGCGTTGGCCCAGAATTTTGTTGCTACTGTTGTTGGAAGGAAATTGAGAAAGCTTCTTCTATAATGCTCAAAAAATCGTGAAACTACAATTGGTGCTTCTCAATCAACTCCACAAAACCCAGAAGGGAATCAACCTCAATCCAACACCCCAGAAACCCACAAAAAGGAGAATACGGCCCAGCTTCTCCACCTGTACCCACTGCCCAAATTTGTTGTAGAATGCCCCCACAACTTCCCTCAATTTTCTTCAGTAAATTTCTCCACCAAACCTTGTTGTTCCTCCACCCCTTAGGCCCCCAATTCCTTTTGTCCCTTAGCTTCTACGCAATTATGCTAGTGGGGCCCTGCGCAAGCCCCAGAAGACAAAAATTCAGCATATAATATCTCCTCAAGCTCCACCCTGCAAATACCTGAAATCTTCAACAATTGACAAGCCAAACCACCCCTGAATTTCTCAGAATTTATCTGCATAAGCGATGCCTCCATCGAATAGTGTGAATTTCTCCCAGTTGTTAGATTATGTAGCATCGGAAGTGTTCTAGTCACGAAACTTGGTGGAGAGTCTAGAATACATGAGATCTCCAAAACCCAGAAATTGTTTCTGGAAATTCCACCTAGAGATGGCTCAGTTAGATCATTATCCAATTTTTAAATATTTTCTAAGTCTAGACTATAAACTTAGGGAATATGGTTAATTAATCAATATTAATTGAGAACAGGTGAGAATTCTCTAGAAACTTACATGGATCAACAAAGAATTAATTTAGGCACTTGATTAAGTTCTACTCTTGGTCATTGGTACCCCAACAGAGGATTATAAGAAGTCGATGGGTAGAAGGAGAATACACTAGAGCAGTTCCATTTCCTTGCTAGATCAATTTCCAGAGAGCAGCGGTAGTTGTCGGAGAACCAGAGGCTGAAGCAGAGATAATGAGGGGTAGGGACAGTGAACCAAAGGAAGTTTTTTAGATCCGAGAAGTACATTGCAGAGAGGCAGAGATAGCCACAGTGAGGTTGACGCAGGGACTGCGAAAAGCCTCTAATAGGCAGTTCAATTTGCAGATTCGGGTAGTTGTTTCAGAGTTCCAGTGTCATAAGAATTTTGCAGATGTCAGGAAAAACATTTCCAGAGTCGATGGCAAGCAGAAGAGGCGGCTCAGTGTGAGATCCAGGACGTATGGATTTGTGCCTGCACAAAGCCCACGCAGAGGGTGACGCAGGGAAATTCGTAGAGAGGTTTCAGAGGCCAGTCTTCAATGTCAAATTGCTTGTGGGGTGAGGAAAATTCCTCACTAGATTTTTGCCAAAATTATTCTCTATAGGATTATCAAGTTCCAAGCATCCAGATTGTACTTGGATTTCACTACTGCATAATAATAAACCCTCAGTTGTTGCACCAGTTTTCCCAAGTTGGGTTTTTCCAGGGACATTTGTCCAAAAATGACTGTCATTTTTATGTGTGTGTGCTAGATTTCTTCAATTTCCAACGCTATTTTCTTTTGCAGTTTATTTTTGAAAATCCTAATCTGAATTATTTGGTATTTGTCATAGCAAAGCAAATAAATTGTTAAATAAATTAACAATTAGGAAAATAATTTCCAGTTGCTATGATAGATGAAATTTTCACATGCTATCAGAGCGTGAGTGATCAGATGAGAAGCTCAGAAGCAAAAGAAAGAATTTCGTTGTTCAGAGGCAGCAGCAGGCCGAAATTCTCAGAGACTGCATAGCACCTACACAGGCAGGTCGAAATGTTGGGGCAGAAGTTCGATTTTCAGTTACAGGGTTGCAGAAAAATTGATTTAGGGCAAAAGTTCGATTTTTAGTTGCAGGGTTGCAGAAAAATTGATTTTCCTAGAATAGTGATTCCAACAGTCAGAGGGCAACGGCAGCTCAGATTTTTTCGCTAAGCAGACTTCTGGTTGGACGCAGAGGGCTTTGTAGCAGCAAAATCAACGTCGGGTGGAAGAAAAATTGCACACACAAAGGGAGATTTCTCTCAGAGGGTTTCTAGCCAAGAAATCTGATTTTCCCAGTTGCATATTCGCAGTAGCAGCTAGCAAATCAGCGCATTCCAGGAGGGAGTGCGAGTAGCAAAGCAGCAGTTGAGCAGAGGAAGAGGGAGCTTCCAGATCATATCAGAGATGGCTACAGTTGGTCTTAGAGATCAAGATAGATTGGAGGGTGCCTCCAACTACGCCATCTGGAAGGAAAGAATGTCCTTCCTTCTAGATGAATAAGGCCTAAAAGCCTGTATAGATAATGTGGTGGCAGGTTACCCTGGATGCGGATCAGTTGAAGGAAATGGCGAAGGCAAACCGAATGATCTTTGAAGGAATACGAGATCATATAGTCTCACATGTGGCGGACAAAGGAACGACCAAGGAAATGTGGGATGCTCTCTCCACGCTATATCAGGGTACTTCCGAGCAGTGGAAGATGTTAAGATGTTCTTGGAAGAAAAGTTTGAGATGCATTAGGATGCAGAAGGGAGAAGGCATAGATACATTCCTCCCCAGGATTCAAGAGCTTCGAAATCTGCTTGCAGATGTTGGGGCAGCACCTCAACCATCAAAGCTAGTACACTTGGCCCTAAACAGTGTCTCGAAGGATTGGCAAGTGGGCCAATTTGCAGCACGAAGAGTTGAGGCGAGCTCTGTTAAAGAGCTCCATCAGCGGCAATAGTAGCAGCGGATCGAAGAGTGTGAAGGAGGAGGAGAATGTGGCTCTTGCATCTAAGGGTCCCAGTCAGGGGCAGGGGGAGCATAAAAAGAAGAACAACCTATCTAAGGTCAAATGCTTCAGGAGTGGCGAATTTAGCCACTACAGTACCCAGTGTCCTCTCAAGAAGAAGGAAAAGCAAGAGAAGCGGGACCAGGCGATAGCACATGCTATGATAGATAAGGTATCCTCCAGGTTGGAGGAAGATTTTGCGATGTTCACAGATATACCTCTAGGAGTGAGGTGGGGTGATTTGGTGTTGTAGCCCTAGAGAGCTACAGAGATGGGCATGATCCATTGAGGAACCTGCCTTGTGGATCATTACCTAACCCATAGTATTCAATAGCAGGATGGATCAGTGTTACGAGATGCAGTCAGATGTCAGAGTGAAAGTTGCAGACTAGTAGCAGTCAGATACTGAGGAACGCAGTGCAAAGATGGTAGCAGTGCAGACTCAACAACAACGTAGATTCTTCAGTGATAGTGCAGAGGCTAGTAGCAATGGGGACTCGGGAGACAGATGCATCATATTGAACATAGTTGATTCAGTGTTTTGGATGCTTCTCAGTTGCAGATGTTGCAGTTGCAGCAACAACAAATGAGAGGGATTTGCAGTGCAGATGTAGTTTTGGCAGCATTACAGCAAGATCAGCAGCATCAGAATTGTGCAGTAGTTGGTGGGCAGTGGCAGGCAGTCACAGTGGCCAGGCATCAGCAGCGTGACAGAAGATGATACAGAAACAGTGTTGTGGCAAGGTGTGCAGCACTAGAACACAATCCTCGCTAAGAGGGATTGTTGATGTTTGTAGCATCAGATGTGTTCTAGTCACGAAACTTGGTGGAGAGGCTAAAATACATGAGATCTCCAAAACCTAGAAATTGTTTCTAGAAATTCCACCTAGAGATGGCTCAATCAGATTATTAGCCAATTTTTAAATATTTCGTAAGTCTTAACTTAAGGAATATGGTTAATTAATTAGTATTAATTGAGATAAGGTGAGAATTCTCTAGAAGCTCACACGAATCCACAAAGAATTAATCTGGGCCCTTGATTAAGTTCTAATCTTGGTCATTGGTGCTCCAACAAATGATTATAAGAAGAAGTCAATGGGTAGATGGAGAATACACTAG
Organism: Pinus albicaulis; assembly: GCA_034641835.2. NCBI lineage: Eukaryota > Viridiplantae > Streptophyta > Pinopsida > Pinales > Pinaceae > Pinus > Pinus albicaulis. The sequence goes on along the minus strand of CM076582.1, from coordinate 596,805,769 downwards.
AGCAGTTTGATTTCCTTGGCAAATCGATTTTCAGAGAGCAGCAGTAGTTGTCAGAGAGCCAGAGATCGAAGCAGAGACAATGAGGGGCAAGGACAGTAAGCCAAAGGAAGTTTTCCAGATCCAGCGAGTACATTACAGAGAGGCAGAGATAGCCACAGTGAGGTTGACGCAGGGACTGCGCAAAAGCCTCTGATAGGCAGTTCGATTTGCAAATCCGGGTAGTGATTTCAGAGTTTCGGTGTCAGAAGAATTTCGCAGAGGTCGGGAGAAACGTTTTCAGAGTCAATGGCAAGCAGAAGAGGTTGTTCAATGTGAGATCCAGGACGTGCGGATTTGTGCCTGCGCAGAGCCCACGTAGAGGGTGACGCAGGGCAATTCGTACAGGGGTTTCAGAGGCCAGACTTCAATGTCGAATTGCCTGTGGGGCGAGGAAAATTCCTCACTAGATTTTTGTCAGAATTTTTCTCTGTAGGATTGCTAGATTTCAGGCATCCAGATTGTACTAAAATTTCACTGTTGCATAATAATAAAACCCTCAGTTGTTACACCGATTTTCCAAAGTTGGGTTTTTCCGGGTCATTTGTCCAAAAATAACTGTCAGTTTTATGTGTGTGCTATAATTTCTCAGTTTCCAATGCTATCTTCTTTCACAGTTTATTTTTGGAAATCACAGTGTGAATTATTTGGTATTGGTCATAGAAAACTGCAAATAAATTGTTAAATAGATTAACAATTAGAAAAATAATTTCCAGTTGCTATGATAGATGAAATGTTCACACCAGCATCATGGCCACACGCAAACCTAGGTGTGAGACTCCTACTACAGCTCCAGAATGGCTTCAAATGTGTCCAAAGACTCCTCTAGGGTGACACTGGTGGTTCACCGAAGCAGTTGAGATCTCTGCCCAAAAATCTCCTTGTGCTAAGCAGCACAATGTTTGTGAAAATTTCTGAATATTACTTATGCAGAAACTCTACTGTTAAATCTAGCTATACTTCTACTTAATTAAGTTATTAATTTGAAATTTCAGCATTAACATCAAAGTAAACACATTAACGGATTTCACAGATTCAGATCAAAATAGACTACATGCACACAGACAAAGTGACACAAGATTTTCTGGACAACTGTCCCCGGAAAACCCAATGTGGGAAAACCGGTCTTCTAGCTGCTAGAGGGTTTATCTTATTAAGTAGATTCTAAGTACAACAAATCTGGGCACCTTACTAGTTAACCCGACGGAGAAATATAAGATCTGCAGCAATACCTCAATTCCGAAGACGGAAAACTGGATTGGTTCACACCCTCAAACGAGATTTACAGAACTCAGCCCCTTTCTGCCTCTAGAAACCCCAACGCTACTATGAAGTTGCCTGCTGGCCTGCGGATGCCCCTGCGCTGCTCAGGAGAGGGCTGTGTAACCCCAGACTGGGTGACGCAGTCCTTACGCTGCCCTGGATGGCCCTGCGTAAGCCTGGATGGCCTCCTGCTGCCTCTGCGTAGCAGCTGAAACCCTCTACGCTGCGCAACTGTTGCGTAGCCTCTGCTTCTCTGCGCTGCTCCTCGTTGTTGCTTCTATGCCTCTTGCTGACTCTTGTCTCTGGGATCAAACCATCCCCTTAGCTAATATTACCCCTTGCTGCAGCTGAAACACTTCTAGAAATTCTTAGCAAACCCGCCCTAGAATTCCATCTTAGTCTCGATGCTCTGCCTCCATGTGTGTCTTCTCCAACTGACCCCAAGCCTTTCCTTTATACTTTCTCATTGGGAAACCAACAGCCATGATCTAATCTTGAATCGGTGGCTAAGATTAAAAGAAACTTGATCCGTGTGACTTAAGTCATTTCCATCACATGTTTAAATTAATTACCTTTAATATTTTAATTTTCCTAAGTTAGACTTAGGGTCCTTAATTAAAAATATTAATTAATAAATTATCTCCCAAACTAGATGGAATTTCTGAAATCCCTTTCTGGGTATTGGAGATCTCATGTACTCTAGTCCCTCCACAAATTTTGGGAGCTAGAACACATCCAAAGCTACCCCAACAATCCACAAATCTCAACACTCCCTCTTAGCGAGGAAAGTGCTCTAGCACAACATTGCTTCACCCCGAAGCTCTGCACTCATCTCTGGTGTGGGTTGCCTGTTGCCCTTCATCATTGCGCTGTTGCTGCTCTCCCGTACTACTATCCATGACGTTGGCACCGTCACTGCCACATCTGTACTGCAGCTCCCTCTCAATCTGCTGCTTCGTGCTGCCAACTGTTGTACTGCAACTCAATTGCTGAGAGAAAAAACTGAAAACTCCTACCCAATCTTTGACAGACAAGTCAGTTGGGTTGCATCCTCATCACTGAAGCTCCATAGGTTGTTGCTTTGCGCTGTCCTCCTGAAGCCATTCCGTTGCTACAGCTCTGCTCTGCGTAAGCCAACCTGCATTGCGCTGTTGAAGTCACATCAGCCCTTCTGCACTACACTGCTATGTTGTTGCTGCATCTGCACTGCGCTACTCCCTCTCAGCATCCAGCTCAGCCTTTGCTCCATCTGTGATTCTCTGCACCAACTGCTCCACTTGTCCCGTTACTGTCTCAAGGCTCCCGTAGCACAGATGTGATCCAAGAGCTGAGCTACTGAAGGATCCTGCCACCACTCTGTATCTGCTCTACAGATCTAGACAACTAGGGATGCCTCAGCTATCAAATCCAAGTTGTCTTTCTCCTTTAGCTTAATTAGGGTTTCTTTAAGCTTTTTCTTCAAATTTTTAACCCTGACTTTGGCAATTTGGTTCCTGGTGAAGTAGTGTCTCGCCATGTGCCTTTGGAGGTTGTTGTTTCTTTCTACCTTCTTCAAGAGCTTCTCTAGATGCTCATTCACCCTGTCAAGCCAGAACTCTTTGTCTTGCTCAATCTCAGCAGCGATCAAATCATCAAAGCTTTGCTGACCTAATGGAGGAGATGACTCTGTTTCTTGCTCTTTTTGTATGGTTAATCCTCTTGTTCTTGGCCTTCTTGGCTTTATTTCAGCCTCCTTGTCTTCCAACTGATCAACATCTACCACTGCTTTGCCCTTACCTTTGTCTGCCTCAAGATCTGCCTTTGGTTTGCTTTGGAGCAGTTGTTTCACCTTCAATTGCATATTTTCTTTTTGTAGGATTGTTATCATGAAATTTTCCCTTGAGAGGCTGTCCTTGAGCTCTGCTATCTCTGCATCCTTTTCTCTGATTATCTCCTCAGCTTATTTGTTTTCCACCTGCTCTGCCATATCAACCTCCATAGGTGCTTGCTCCTCATATTGCTGCAAAGGTGACTCACTCATGCATAGGTGGTTGCTCCATGGTTTCTCTTTGCTCAGTTGTAGGTTCAGGTGAAAGTACACCTTTGGAAATCATAGGAGCAAAAATCATCCTTTTACCCTTCTCATAAGTTTGAGTGACTTTTGCCCTTGGCGTCTTTGGAACTTCTGCTTGTCTACTTGAAAAGCCAACCTCCTTTGGCTTTGTTGATGCTGATGGTATGCTCTGAATGAAGGGTGGACTAGTAGTAGGCATAGAAGCAACTGACTTCATGAATGTTTCCCAAGACATTGATTTCTGAGAGCTGATGCAAAACTATAACCTTGACCAAACCATGGTGGAACAAATTAGTGTGGTGATCCTTGCCTTTACTCTGTACTTTTTCAGTGATTTTGACCAGACTCTTGAATAGATAATGAGGCAAATTGAGTGGCTTGGTGGCAGTGAAATGCATCAATAGCCTTATGTGGTACTGGTACAATCTTGAAAACCTCCCTTCACATGTAAAATACTTCATGATTAGCTTCATCAAAGGGGAATACCTGTCAAGTAAATGCCTAAAAGGAAAGATGTGTTCAAGAGCATCTTTGCAATGTGGTTTTAAGAACATTTTATAGTTCTCAATGTCCAAGTCCATCCCTTTGAACCAAATTTCTCCACGGTTTGGGATACCTGTTGCTGAGGCTATAGCATCTGCTAATCTAGTGAATTCAATGTCTGCTATATTAGCCTTATTTCTCCTAAAGTTGGTGGCAAAAAGGCTTGTCAATTGAGCATGACAATCTACCTCTTGAACTCTTTCACAAAAACTTAAACAGCCATTGTCTTCAAAAGATTTCTTGACATAGGGAGAAGCATTAATCTCCTGCAAATTGGATGGCTCAAACCTGGAATGATGACCTCCCTTATTGGGTTTCTCTTCTCACCTTCCATGATGTTTGTCAGCAAGGAAAACCCTAGCTTGATGTGATGGAAAGAGAAGGTAAAAAAAATTAGGAAAACAGGGGATAATGATGCAGTGGGTTTAGGGACAGAAATGAGATGGAAAGGAGTTACGGGAAAATTCCTATAAATTTGGGGAGATAGGGTGGTGAGTTAGCAACACAATGTAAGTGAAATTTTTGGAAATGGGTATGGAAAAGGTGGCAAAAGGTTAAAACACAGCGCATTCCTAGTTTCTCTGCAAAAGCGTAGTAAGAACTAGGGTTTAAGTGAAAATGGTAGCAATGAGGGATATGAATGATATGTAGTGTTTTGGTAAGGTATATGAGTGATGTGTGAAGGTTATTAGATGATGAAACTAGGGGTTTTCCAACTGAAGCAACCAAACATCTCAGCAATCCAAAAACGTAGTTGAAAACCCTAGAAGAGGGAATCCACCCTTTGCTGAAGAAATTCACTTGAATGAAAGGTGAGGGATGATCACTTACTGGTTTGGAAGCCTCTGAACCTTGAGAAATTCTGAATTGACCCTTTGATAGCTTTTTGGAGCTTGGACGCCAAAAGCGTAGCACACTGCCAGAAGCATAGCATAGCAAGGAGCATAAGCGTAGCGAAGGCAGTTTGGATCAGTTTCTTGCTGGTTGTCTTCGATCTTTGATGACTGCGGAGAGTTGTGAGCATGAGAGAGGAGCTCTTTTGAAAACCAAAGGATGAAATGAACTCAAAAAGCTTTATTTCCCTTTATAACTCACAAACTTTGCTTTTTGTCTTTAGTGAAATCAAAAGCACTTTTGAGAAAATTTTCTTTTGAAAAACTTTGATCATGTAGCATGCTTATTTGAAAAAGGACAAGTTGCCTTTGTTTTATTACCTATCTTTGCTAACTCACAATGAAAGTGATTTAACTAATGACAATGCCCATTTATTTGTCTTTCTTTCATGACATGATTTGGAGATTATGATGGCGAAACAAAAGAAGCCTAGACCATGACCTAGATGAGGGTGTGTTGACTGATCTATTACCCTAGATTGATGAATGACATGACCTTGAAATTGATGATGAACATGAATGGGGTGAAGGGAGCAACATTAGACCTAGACAACATTCAGTGAACAAAATTTATTTGAAAACATGAAATTTTGACCAAGGACTTCCACCAAATAAACCTAAAAGAGAGTATTTGATCACTGAACATTTAGACGCTAACAGAAAGAACCCTGTCCTTAGCTCCTAAATCCTTGCATTGGCCCTGTAAATTTCCCCTATTTCCTAGTGCATAGGAGGCTCCTATTTCCTAGGAATTTCTCCTAATTCCTAGCGCACACCAGCAAAAATTTCCTCTGCCAAAACACTACGTATAGGCCTCTCCTTCACGCTCTTTCTAGCTCTGCTAGCTCACACACAAAACTTGTGCTCTCTATTGTCCTATCTCACAACCTTGTGCTCACAAAAACAATGAATATGATTGTGCCTTTCGAACTCCTTATAAGCAATTCAACCCATCTAAATATGGCAAGTTTATTTTTGGAACTCAGTCTTGTGATTGACTAGTAACTGAGTCTAACTCATGTAACTCGTCATAGCCACAAAGAACCATTGAGACTTCTAACTCTCACTATGAGACAAACAACTGAGCCTCCAACTATTTGCATGAGTTAAACTAATTCATGAACTCGTCCTAACTTTTAGGAACTCATCCTAACTTATAGGAACTTGTGCATGCTAAAGGAGGACTGTTTGTGGTCCCTTTGACTAAGACACAAATCAAAGAAGACCTTACTCGTTACTATTTTCAACAATGAGTTGGTCACGCTCTCGTTGAACTACAACATCTAAGAACTTGAGCCAAATTCAATTGAATTCGCATAATTATATTACAAGTCAGTCCACAAATCAGCTATAACATTTCAGCCTAGTTTATCTTCAGGTATGTCTACGGAGATGGATACACTTGATGCTGATATTGCCAGAATTCAGGAGGAAAGGCAGAAAAAGGAACAGGAACTCGCTTCACTTTTCCCCGTAACTTTCGATGTGAATTTGTATGGTGGAGTTAACAGGTTCAACGGTTATGAACACTCCATTCCAATGAACAAGGAGCAGGGTTGCGGGGAAGCATCCCCCACCCCTCGTTCCCGCTCCCGAAACGCGCTCCGTGCGGGAGCGTTCGGAAACGTGCTCCTGAAAACGCTTCCTGAGGGGAGCGTTTTCGGGAGCGCGTTTCCGAACGCTCCCTGAGCGCTTCCGGCGTTTTTTAAACGCCGGAAGCGGTCGGGGAGCGTTCGCTCCCAAACGCTTCCTGAAACAAAAAATGCTTCCCGCTGGGCGGAAATTTTTTTCAATGAAAAAAACGATTTGTTTAGGGCTAGAAATGGGTTTTAGGGCTGATGTGGAGGTAAGGGAAGCATTGACATTTCATGGTAATGTTAAATTCTTAAAGTAAAAGGATGAAAATGAAAAATAAAGGACTTCATTTTCATCCTTTTACTTAAATTTTTAACATTACCATGAAATGACTCAGGATGTTTAAGAGTGGTTTCGACCTCATTGGATTTCATATGGAGAAACTAGAATTTTAGGTTTCACTCAAAATTCAGCAGACTTAATGGTTTTCGGGGTTTCATGGTTTGGGAATTTGCAATGTTTCCATTTGATTCTATCATGTGTAAGGGTATGATATTGGCATTTGATCAAGAGCATGAAGTCCTTTAAGAACCTTGATGTACCCTTCAATCAAGGGAAAACAACTGGTTAGGCATGCTAATCTTTTTCTACCGCATTTTAAGGTTGAGGAGATGAACCCTTCACTAAAACCAAAATCATTGGTTAGGCATGTTAAACTTTTTCAATTTCTATCATGTTATAAGGTTGAGCAATCCAAGTCTGAAGACTTTGAGCTAGATGATGTTTATGTATCTCTTGTTGATGATCCCATTTCTAGTAGCGATGAATCAATGATGAGTTTCATGAGAGACCATGTTGCTCGATGATTTGTAGTTTTGATGTCTATTTTTGCTACTACTACTACTACTAAAGTTGTAGAGGAGTTTTAGGAGTCCTCAAACTTTGAGCCATATTATTTATGTAGCTCATGTTGATGATCCCTTGTCTAGTAGTGGTGATGATTTTGATCGTGATGAGGAGTGATCATGTTGTTGATCACTAATATGTAGTCTTGTATTAGGCCAATGGCCTCATATCTTGTAGCATTGTTTTTGGACTTTATGGGCCATTTGGAGCCTCATTGCTTATGTATTTTTCGATGATATGTATTGCACTCGGTGCCATTTTGATATATTCACCTTTGCATGGTATATAAATGAGCAAACTTTGCATATTTTGTCTCTATTGGCTTGGAATCATGGTTGCAAATCTTAAAAATAGTTTTTTTTATTAAAAAATAATTATTAAATGTATTTTTTTTAAAACCGGTTCATTGAGATCTGACCGCTCCCGGTTAGACCGGTTCCGGTTAGAAACCTGGTTCATTAGGTCCACTGGTCCGGTCACCGGTTCCGGTTTTAATAACTATGCTCACACAAATCCAGAAGTACAAGAGGGGTACATGAAGGCATTGGACAAGTTGGTACCTGACAGGGAGGAGTGTGCTAGATTGCGCCTTGAAATAGGCAAATACTTCAGTTGCACTGCTAACTTTGGTTCTTTCCATGCAATGGAAGACAGGGACAGATTTGATGCTATCACATGGTGGGAAGCATATGGCGGCATGGGACTTTTGCCAAAGTTGGCTAAAAAAGTTCTCTCACAAGTTGTGAACACTTCTTCTGCAGAGAGGTGTTGGAGCACCTACAGCTTCATACACAATGTGAGAAGAAACAAGCTGAATGAAAACCGAGCTGAAAGCTTGGTTTATGTGCATTACAACTTGAGGTTGTTGAGCCATTATTGTGATCGGGCAAATGAGGATCAATCATACAGAGTCTGGGACAACAACCCGGAGGATGATAATTTGGAGGACGGCACGGTACATATGGAAGAATTGGAAGTAGAACTTTTTAGGGATGATGATGAAGCATCAACAACACCGCCACACACAGGGCCAGTCCCACCATCTACTGGTAGCAGTGCGGGTGCTAGTGCCAGTGCCAGTGCCAGTTCTCGATATCACACTATTGTTCCTTTGCAGATCCAGCCTGCACCTTCTAGTCATGGTCGTGGTACTCCTGAGAGTACTAGAAGACCACCATTTCCTCGTGGCTCACACAAATTAGACATTTCTCGTGGGCGTGGCAAGGGGCCAGCCAGTAGATAAAATAGATTTGTTGTTTACTAGTCTTTTCTAATTGTTGTTGACAGTTGAACAGTTGAAACTTGACTCTTTCATATATTTAATGACAATTTAAGTTTGAAGTTTGAATTTGAAATGTGAAACTTTGAAGTTGCCATTTATAAGTTTACAAGTCATTATGAATTATGAATATGATGCTTCATGAAAGTTATATGGTGATCAATGAATCAATGATGATAAATGTTATATAATATCAATGATGATAAATGTTAAATATTGAATTTTGAAATCCATGAATCAATGATGATAAATGATATATATCAATGATGATAAATGTTATATATTGAAATTTGAAATCAATGAATCAATGACGATAAATGTTATATATCAATGATGATAAATGTATATTGAATTTTTGAAATCAATGAATCAATGATGATAAATGTTAGATATTGAAATTTGAAATCAATGATGATAAATGTTATATATTGAATTTTGAAAGCTTGAAACCTTCGGATTGATGATTCGCGAGACTCAAGAGTATTATGTTAAGTCCCTATATTAATAGTATAGCCCCTTATTATGTTAGTGTAGTCCCCCTTATTGTTATTATTGTATCCCTGTAACCCCCATATTGTTATTATTGTGCCCTTAAATTATTATTGTTAGGTCGGCTAGGATTACATTGTGGCCCACTAGGATTACATTATGGCCCCATGGACTCCTATATATAGAAAGGAGGTTTTGTGAATTGTATCATCCAAGAATTGTTCATTTATGTAATGTATTGGAGGTTGCCCCCTCGAAGTAGCTCATTTCTAAGGCGTTGATATCTCTTTTCTTCTCTCTTTGGAAGTTTGGTTACACAACTTGTTGGATCGCCGATTTGGTATCGAGCTTTGGGATTCTAGGGTTCATTTTGCTCAACAGTCCCTTAAATGGCATTTTCGCTATAACTTTTTTTCTCTGACTTGAGCTGAAATTTCTAGGGTGCGAAGCTGAAATCTTGAGGAAGGTTGTCTAAAAATTTCAGATCTTGGTTCGCAATATTTGAGGAGATATCATCTGTGGAAGTTAGGTATTTTTCAGGCTCATAAACAGGTCATCGTGGCGTGCTATGAGACTTGTGGACAGCTTCCAACTCTTTTTGACTACAATTATGCACTCGATTTTTGTGATTTCCCCTAGCTTAAAAATACAAACAAACTGATTCAATAGAAAGCAGTAAAACATTTAAGCTGGCAGATTATGGAATTGGATCCCATGTTTCGTCCTCGTCTCGAATTATTGCTCCAACAGAGATGAGGACAACTTTATTTGCTTCAAGGTCTGCTTCTTTGTTGTTGTCTCTCAACACATGATAGTAGCTCAACTTTTTAAACAATTTCCCCAAAATTCTGATTCTGGATATCAGCCTTGCCAATCTAAGATCCCGGGGGGAGGAGTTTGTCGCCATAATTTTGATTATCACTTGGGAATCCCCAAAAACATTAACCTCCTTGATTTCTAGATTCAAGAGCCATTTAAGGCCTTGAAGGAGGGCCAGTGCCTCTGCTTGAATGCTGGAGTTGATCCCCAGACCCCATGCAAAGTTGTGGATCAAAACACCTTCAACATTTTTTACAATACCTCCTGCTCCAGCCCTTCCTGGGTTACCCTTTGATGCCCCATCAAAGAAGAAAGAGTGCACCTGTTGCTTGGAGATCCATTCTTGAAACTCAGCATTGTTCTTCCCCCTTATTTGCCAATCTTCAATGAGGGAAATGTTGCTGGCGGCTTGGAGAAATTGCAGGTTAAGGGAGGTACCCCAGACTGAATCTAATTGAGTAAGATTTGAGGCATCTTTTTGATTATCCAAGCTCTCCTTTAACTGGAATTTTATCTTGGCCGCCACCACCTTGATATCATGTTTAGTATCTCTAAAGATTCTGCTGTTTCGCTCAAGCCAGATCTGCCAGCAGCAGATTTTGGGGAGGGCAAACCACGCCTTTTTTATCACTTTGTTTTTGGGTGGAGGACCGGGGTAACTGTTCTGCCAATTTGCAAAAAGATTAGAAATAGAGGAGGGAAGGACAAAATTGGGGTTCCAGTAATCCATTAGCTCGCTCCAAACCTGCACAGTGAATTTACAATTCAAGATCAAGTGTGTGGCACATTCCACATTTTCTCTGCACAATGAGCACCTGGACGGACCATGGAAACCTCGTTTCTGCAGTTTGTCATCTGTAAGAATTTTCTTGTGGCAAAGAAGCCAACAGAACATGTCGATTTTAGGCAGAGAGTGTAGACGCCAGATCGCAGTCCAAGGGGCAGGGTCCGGGGGGACGTGAGGCCTCAAGGAGAGCTTTGCGTAGCCTTAGGCTACCGTGTAACCTGCAGCCAGTGAACCCCAGCCACGCGAATCTCTTCTGCGCAGATGAATGGGGGCAATACCGTTCAACATGGAGCAAAGACAATTGCAATCCTGAAGGAGCTCCGGAGGCACGTCAAAGAAATTCCAGCCTGCCCAATGCGTCCCATCCCACGTGGAGATATCCCACAGCGTAGTTTTCCCAGCAGAAGTCAACCAGCAACGAATCGCGTTCAAAGAGGAACAATCACCAATTGGATCGCGACCCAGAATACGATCTGTCCAGATATTTATCTTCTTACCGTTTCTAGGAATCCAATAGGCGTTGGAGCTGATAAGGGGGGCAGCTTTGGAGCAGAGCCTAGCAAAGGGAGAGACACCTTGGGGGAGAGGACCATCTAGGCATCTGAGTCTCTTGCCTTTAAAATATTTCTTCCAGAGTGCTAATTGGGCCCAGCAAGGCTTGGGCGCGATGATTCTCCAGAGCAGCTTGGCTCCCATGGCTATGTTCTGAAGAGAAATATTCTTGAAGTTTAGCCCCCCCTCCCTCAGCGGTTTGGAGACAGTCTCCTAGTTAACCAGAGGGAATTTCCTCTCATTATGTTTGCCCCCCTTCCAAAAGAAGTTTCGAATATGTTGTTCCATTTTCTGAAGGATGCCAATTGGGGCCAATAGAACAGAGAACTGAAATAGGGGAAGACTGCATAGGACAGCTTTGATGAGGACAGACTTGCCCGCAATATTGGGCTAGGTGAGCCCCCAAGCCTGGAGCTTATTTTTGAATTTTTCCACTTGGGGGAGCCAATCCTTACTGTAGGCCCTCTTGAGGAATATAGGAAGCCCAAGGTATTTGAAAGAAGTCCAAGCTGGAGAGGCTGCAAAGCCAAAACATCTTGCAATGGAGTTGAGCAAGCTGGGAGGAGTATTCCAACTGTAAATATGGCATTTCCCCTTGTTGAGGCTACTTCCCGACACCATACAATATTCATCTATAGCTTCTTTAAAGCTGTTGGCTGAATGTAGTGTTGCAGCCCCCAGCAGCAAAGTATCATCGACGAAGAGGACGTGGTTGATGCTTTTAACTCCTCTGGCAATGCAAAGCCCTGTGATCTCCTGCTCTTGCATTTTCTTGTTGAGATAGAAACTGATAATGGAGGCCTGGAGGACAAACAGAAGGGGAGAAAGAGGGCAGCCCTGTCTTAGTCCTCTTGTGGCTTTGAAGAATTCCGCTGCTCTGCCATTGACAAGGGGAGCAATCCAAGGCTCTGAGATACAGGCCCGAATCCAGTTTATAAAGTTCTCCCCAAATCCAAATTTTTTCAGAACATTCAAAAGGAAACAATGCCTGACTCGATCGAAGGCATTGGCTAAGTCCAGTTTGACAACCATACCTCTTTCCTTACGCTGCTAGATTAAGAGAATTGCCTCTTGAACCAAAATGAAATTGTCCACTAGCTGTCTAACGTGAATAAAGCCCCCTTGATTTTCAGGAATGATTGTGGGGAGAAGATATTTCAACCTGTTTGCTATTACTTTGGTGATCAACTTATAACCAATATTACAGAGAGAGATGGGGCGAAATCTGTTGAAGGAATTGGCGCCTTTCTCCTTGGGGATGAGAGCAAGGAACGCAGAGTTTGTGCTACCTCCTAATTTCTGACAGTCTTGGGATTTTTGAACCATTTTGTAGAGATCTTTTTCCACAATGTGCCAGCAGGATTGCAGAAATCTGGCGGTGAATCCATCCGGTCCAGGTGCTTTGTCAGGATCCATGGAAAAGAGAGCATTCTTGACCTCATCCTTGGTGACTTTGGCTTCTAGAAGATGGTTCATCTCAGCAGAGATTGAAGGGGGGACCCAGTCCAGAAGATCAGAATTTTGAATCAGATTCGCATCCTCATTGTACAACTTCTGGAAGTGAAGAAAAGCTGCTCGTTTAATGCTTGCAAAATCTTTATGATTGGAGTTGTCATCCTTAATCTCAGATATGGTGTTGAAGCATTTTCTGGCTTGAGTTTGCTTGTGAAAGAAAGAGGAATTTCTGTCTCCCACTTTGAGCCATAGGCAACGAGACTTAATCCTCCAAAACTCTTCTTCTGCCAGGCAGGCTTTGTGGAAGTGCTGTTGGAGTTGAATCTCCTTATCGAGGATTTCTCTAGTTACATGTGCCTCTTCCGAAAGCAAGTGGTGTGCTTCCAGTTGACTTTGGAGATTTTTCCTTTCAGCTGCTGGGTTAGAAAGAGTTTTGGCCCAACATTTTAAGGCAGCTTTCGTTCTTCTGAGTTTTTCTTCCCACACGAAGAAGGGTGATCCATTGACTGGCTGAGACCAACTTTCTTTGACAATCTGCATGAAATTGGATTCCTTGACCCAGAGGGGGCTAAATCTGAAGGGAATGGGGCCGAGGTCGGGGTGAGCCCGGAGATCAAGCTTGATAGGGTTATGATCAGATATGCTGCAAGGAAGGATTTGCATATAAGCATCTAAACCAAGCAATAGAAAGGAACTTTGTACAAAAAATCTATCCAGTCTTGCTGCTATGTGACCAGGGCCTACTCTTTTGTTTGACCAAGTGAACTTACTTGAAGAGGGCGTCCAGCAAATCCCAATCTTGCAGAAGATCCTCTGCCCATTCCCTCGCCGGATCTCGCACAATGCAGCCTCCTCTCTTTTCAGAGGAATGCAATGTGAGATTGAGGTCACCTGCAATAATGATGTTGTCAAGGTTCCCTAAATCTGCCTGGCTTATTATAGAGTCCCAACAGGCCTTTTTTTCTCCAGCATTGGCCGGTACATATACATTAAAGAGACAAAAGTATTCTTTAGTGACAAGATGCTGCATTTTTAGGAGCAGCCAACGAGTGTTTGAAAATTTCAGAAATTAGCGAGAACTTGCTATCATTCCAAAGAGTGCCTAACCCTCCAGAGGCTCCTCGGGCTGAGACAGCTTTTGCTTTGCTTTTACTCCAGATTCTTTTACTTGTTTGGAGGAAGACTGCTTCCTCCATCTTAGTCTCCTGGATAAGGAATATGTCCGGGGCTTCTGTTCTTATTAAGTTTCTTGTTGCCTCTTCCTTGATCTTGCTCCCCATACCCCTACAATTCCAGGAGACTATTTTCATTATTTACCTTTGTTCTGTTGGGCTCCCTTGGAGCCTTGGGGCTGGTTTCTCACCATCTTCGGCTTTTTTGCTAGTAGCTTCTCCAGAGTTGGTTGGCTACCCTGTAACTTGTCCTTGTACGTTTCCTGCTCTCTTTTCTCCCGATCTGTTTTGCGACCTCTTGTGGATCTCCTAACAGTGGCCTGAGAGTCGCCTATTTCTCCTTCCTCCTCCGAATCTTCCAACTCCTGGTCCTCTTCCTCATCTTCAACAGGTATTTCTTTTGAGCTTTCTGCAACACTTGCGTCTTTGGAAGACATAGAGGGAGTCCCTTTGACCGGGGATGCTGTCTTTTGAACCTCCACCTCCTGGGTGTCCTCTTGATGCGAGCTTAGGAGTTCGAACTTGTTTTCAGGAGCGGACTTAGTCGGGATTTGCTGAGAAGAGGTCTGTTGGGGACCTTTGCCACTAGGGCCTCCCGGCTTTTGAGTCTTATGGGAGGTTTTGGAGCGCTTGACTTGATTCCATCCGTCCTCCTTCCCTTGCACAACCTCATTGTTGGATGGATAGCCTCTGGCGAAGTGGCCATAGACATGGCATTTCCGGCATTTGAAGGGCAGCTGCTCATAGTCCAGTTTCTGCACATGCGTCCAGCTACCGACTTTGATTTTGATGGCCTCTGGTAGCCCAACCTCCAGATCTACTTCCACGCAGATCCTAGCGCAGTCATACTGGTCCTTGTTGTTTGCTCGATCGATGAACTTCCCAAGGGCATTTCCAATATGCATCAGAGAATCCCAGTTCCAACAGTGAACTTGCAGATTTGGGAGTCTAACCCACATCGGGACTGCATTGGGCACATCCACAGCAGGATCGAAGTCTGGAGTCCACTTATTTAGATACAAACCCTGGGGGCCCATGAAGTAGGGGCCGTTCTGGAAGATCAGATCTTTGTCATCTTTTGAAGTGAACTCGAAGAGGAAGTAACCTCTCCCCAAAAAATAAGAAGTAACGCTTTCTTTGATCAGAGGCACCCAGTTTCTGTTGACCCAGCTCTCAGTGGTTTTGGGAGATGGCCAAAGCCCTGTGAACTGGCCTATGAGAGCTCGTTCAGCCAGTGATAAAGCAACCTGAATCGGAGTCTTTGCTGGAAGAGAGATCTCAGGTATTTCATCAATTTTTTTAACAAATTTCGCAGCTTCAACATTCTTCTTCTTAGGAAGCCCTGCCAATAAGCGATCGAAAGCCTCAGCAGAAGAGGGCGGGGGAGGGGGACGAGGCCCCTGGGGAGAGCCCAGCCCCTCCATGGGCGCAAGCCCTAGCAAGAACGCGGCCCGGATCAAGATGCACAGGCAGCAACGCGTTCGCTCCAGCGCACAGCAAAAACCCGCAACCTAAATATTCAATAATTAGTCAGAAAGGATATTACTCATATTAACATCATTGAAAATAGAGTGGAACCATAATCGTAATCATTCATTAAATAACAATCGAAGAAAGATTACAACCAATGTTCTGACGTCGTGTTCCCCTTCGGATGGGTCTCCAGTCGTTCACGTCTCGCAAAGCTCGCCAGGGAAAGGGAAAAACCTCTCCTGAGTCTCTCGACGATAGTCTCCTTACTTGAGTCGGCCTTAAGGGAGAAAAGAGGGCTCTTACGACACAAAGGCTCTTGGGAATTTGGAGATTCAAAGCTTAGGCACTTCAAGACTAGCTTGCCATGGAATTGAGCAGGATTTTATAGATGGGGAAGGAGGGAGTTGGGATCCCTATTATTGTGGGATTGGCCTTATCAACAAGGAAGGTTCCATGGGAGGTGGCAAACCACTTCCCTTCCATAGAACTTCTGCAGCCAAACCTCCCAACTCAAGATAGGCAATGGTTTCTGAGTTTGTTGAAACACAACTTCCGCCATCTTTATTTAAAAAACACTCCTTAAATTGGCTGGCGCAACTACTGCTCTGGGACAGAGCGCCAGTTGGCGCAGCCTCTTTGTAGGATTTTCCTCATTGGCGCGAGTGATGAACTGTCTACCCGCGCCAATGAAAAAGGAGATGTTTTCATGATTTTTTGCAAGGAGATGTCTTTAGGGCAATTGAAGCTCATGCTTAGAGGAATGCATTGATGATGTTTTCAAGGCATGACAATGTTCACAGGTCACAAAATGGGTCCTCCATTGTGCGAGACGGGGAATGGTAGGGACGGTGACAAATCACTGTGTAACAGATGCCCCCTCAAGTATGAGGCCCGAGAGGGAGAGGGGTGAAATGCTTTACGAGAACATGTTCAACTGAAGGCCCGCCGTCGGAAAACCTGCGCAGAAAAATACAACTGATATCTCAAGTACATGATGTATATGTGGTATGGGCGCAGCCATCCAAAACAGAGTATACTATAATCCGGATCCAGGGTATGGGCGCAGCCATCCAGCGAGGATCAAATAAATAGACTCAGGTATGGTCGCAGCCATCCAATCAGTGAGTCATGTACATAATGATAATAATCCACAATCGCAGCCTGGATTACAACAGACACAATCCAGGGTCTTGCGCTCCATCTCGACCCAATAGAGTACAAGTTCAAGCATGTGAATATGTGAGTTGAAGTCGAACATGCAAGAACATCGTCTGATTACCAGCCAATGATGAAAGCTGTTAACAGACGCGAGAGAAACCACCAATAATGACAATGGTCCTCAAGGTACTACAGGTACAATCTACGGCGTGTGAATAAATGAGTTGGCGTCGAACACCCACAGAATCACTCGATCGGAGGCCAATGATGAAAACCTCACGTCGAATGCGACGAACCTGCCATTGAGGCATGCAGGCTCTAAGGTACCATAAAGGAGTCTCTAGATCAACTTCCTGGATAATGAGCTGAAGTCGACAGGAAGTGACCTTGATCGAAGGTGGGCCATAATGTTTCTCACATCATCGACACGAGACAGAGGAACATGATGTTTTTGTTGTGAATCAGGATCATCTGAGAATTAGAGGAAGGTTGATATTTGCAGAGGTCAACTTCTCTTGAACATATAAGCGGCACGACAGTGGACTTGGCAGTATTTGACATCAACGGATCAGAGGTCATGGTGACGAGGCAATGAGCAGAGGAGAGGTCAAAAGGGATTATCCAAACCCATGGAGGCAAAGTGAAGAAACGAGATGAGATGTCCCCAACCCGACACGAATGCGGACAAGTGCCATGTTCAAGAGCGACATACTGCCGACGACAACGACAATGGTTCCATTTTTCCCC